>VZRV01001162.1:212927-329740 GCA_013398115.1 Falcunculus frontatus
CGCGCGGAGGGGCCGCTGCCGGCCGCCCCCTCGGGGCGCCCCGCGCCGCGCTGCCCCGGGGCGCCCCTGCTGGCGTGGGAGGGGAAGCGCAGGGGCGCCGAGGTGCCCGTGGGGTAGCGGTGCCTCCGGGCACTCTTTGGGCTGCGCAGGGAACAGTGTCGTCCCCTCGCCCAAGACAAAAATGCCTAAACCCAAGAATTAATAAATAATGGTGTTGGGAGCTGCGGGGTTCCGGAGGCGGCTTCCGTGCCTGGTACGTGGGGGCCTTCCCTTAAAATTGGCTCTGAAGTTGAGAAGGGCTGCGGGACTTGGAAAGTTTGGGAAGCGTGATAGATTTTGAAGAGAGGGGAGCGGCCGTGGCAGCCTCGGCTGTGGAGCGGGCTGGACTCTGCCGTGCCATCGCGAGTGCCAGGGCAGCCCTAGGAGGGAGGGCGAGCGCCGGCGCCTCCGCTCCGCGCTCTGCCGCGCCGAGCGCGGGGTGCGCAGGCGGCAGCGCTCTTGGCCTCCCGTAACCTGCCGGAAAGCCGTGTGCCGCCCGGCGGAGCCTGCGCGGCCAAGGTAACAAAACCGCCTCACGGGCTGCCTTTATTTTCCCGTAGTTCGGCTCGTGTCAGGTTCGGCAGGCAGCGGGCCCTTGTCCCAGTGTAGCCCCTGGCCGAGTACACTGGCGAGCGCTGGTACGATCCCGGGATGGAGCTCCTCTAGAGGGGTAAAGCTTAGGCTGTGAGCTGGCAGGAAAGCGCTCATCTAAAATTTGCGATAATAGTCCAGACAGAAAGTGAGCTGCTGGTATATTCTCCAGGGAAAAATAATCTCAAAAGTAACCACCGTGAATTTATGGTATTGTCCGCTCTTAGCAAAGAGTGCAGAGCTGCAGATCGAGGAACGGGCAGTACCCTCTACCTGGGAATCGCTTCTACTTTTAGGAAGTCTTATTTGTGTACGTACTTACCGAGAGAAACACAGAAGTTCCTCTTCCAAAGAGGATTCTCCCTGGTCTTTTCTGTGCATTAAAGCCCCTATCCAAACTCAACTGTACAGAGTGAGAATCTTTCCATTGACACTAGTTCTAATCGCTCCATTGACTCCACAGGCTTGGACCAGGCCCTTGGAAATTTTGTTACAAAGATGGGACTCAGAAGTTATGCATGGTATCTATATCCCCACATTAATTTGTTTGTGTGTGGGGAAAGAAGTCAGAAAAAAAGTTTTAAGAGATTTTGACAGTTTTAATTTTTTTTCTTCCGTGTGCTAAGTAATTTAAAACCATTAAAGAAAAAAAATTACTGCTAGTAATATTACTCCAAAGAAAATATGATTAATTATTAAATTGGTTTCTCTAATGCTACTCTAAACCCTTTAAAGTAGGATATGGTTTTAAACATTCAAATCAGTATTTTAAAAAGTTTTTTCTTGATGATAATAATTTTTTCATGTAAATGTAGATACTCAATACCCGTTTTGTAGTAATCTGCAGTTTTAATGTAGTTCTTACAAAATGGTTTTATCCTGTAGCGTTTTTGCATACTTAAATCATTCATTTAATTACTCAGGATAGTAGATCAGTGAAAGGTTAAGGGAAGGAGTATTTCTAATACAGCATTTCCAAAATGCATGTAGTTAGACATTCTAATTTATTTTGATAATATGTAACACCTGAAATACACTGCTTCATGTGAGGCCTTGTTGGTGTAGGCTTTAAGGTTTAACAGTACCCTTACGAGGAAGCTTAAGCAGAATCAATTGTATAAATATTTGTGTATTTCTTTGTTTTTAGTTTAACCTCAGCGATTCTTACATTGTGCCACGGTATCTTTGCCACAGTGCAGTGTTTATATCATCTGAGAGAGGAAAAGACCTAAATGCTTTGTAGCTTAGTGTTTAGTGAAGATTTGTGTAAAATGACCAAATAGTCTGCAAGGAACAACCAAATTAGAGTGCATTTGAGTGTGAGGAAGAGTAAAAGAAATATACCAAGTTCAGGACATTTCAATCAGTAAATACATGATACTCCTTTAAAGCTGCACTAGGGTTTGTGCGGTAGTCAGGTGAATAGTTTCACATATTTTTGAAGTGACTTGTTTATTTGGTGGTGTTTGGCTTTTTTTTTTTTTTTGCTTGTTTTTTTTTTCTGTAATCATCTGTTGCTGATACTTTTTTAAAATGCTTTCCATAATAGAATGTTTTGGGACTATAATTTTAAGAATAAAGGTTTATTTGCTTAGAAACATTCCTGTCAGACTCCATTATTTTTTTTGGAAAAGTTATTGTTGGAGTTAAATATATTTAAAAAACATACTGTTGAATAAGATAATTTATTTTTTTAGGACTGATTTATGTGAGCTGGAATAAGCTTTTTGTATTCTGAGGAATATACCTGATTCGGCATTGCATGCACAGGAGTTATTCAAGGCTAGTGGGCTGAAAACAATAGAAAACTTCTGAGATGTGGTCCATGTTGTGGCAGTGTTTTGCTGTGTGTCATTGAAATGTCACTTAACCTCTTTGTTTTTCATCATTGAAATGTAAGAGCTGGTATTTATCTTTCTGATAGAGTGGTTAATTAATATTTCTTGAACATGGAGTACTTTTTTGTTCCATTTCTGTTTTTACCAGATTTATTTTGGAGAAATTAAATTGTGATGGTGGCTGAAAATGAATGGTTCCTGGGAGTCATCATGTTTTTTTCTTTGTCGGTCAGATTGTGAAGAGGTCACTTGGTCATATGAAATGAAAATGGTTTAGGACATGGGTCACTGAAAAGTACCCACGGAATGATTTTGACTGGAGAAAAATGCAAATCACAATCAAACTGAAAGATGCTATCAACTTCGTTGTAAAATAATAATTTTCTGTACACCAGAGCTGATTACTCTTTTAAAATTTTGTGACAGCTAATAGGTCTAGAAGTAATGCATATTGTCTGTTTTTTTTTCACAGCCACTGTAGCATATCTCTCAACTAAACCTTTATTAGAAGAAAGACTTGTCATTTAGATTCCTGTTCCCTGCCCTGTTTTGACTTGATACCTTTCTTGATTGTATGTGCAAAATAGTGGCACCGGAAAAACCTCATATAAGCAATGAAATTATAGAAAAGCTTAGCTGTAGTAAACTAACCTCTTAAAGTTAATCTTAAAACTGCAGTAAAATAGTTCATTGTTAGTTGTTTGAAGGCTTTCTTCCACATTTGTTTCTTTACAGAATAAGCATAGTTACTGTAATAATTTCCAAGAGTAGCTTTAGACTTAAATTTCAAAACTTCTAGACTGGCAAAAAACAAGGAGCAGTCTCACTAGTATTATTTAGCACTGATCTTTTTTTCTCCTTTCTGAGGCTTTCAGTAGCTTAATCAAACTTACTACTTTTAAAAATCTTCCACAATGTTCGCTGCAAATTATAAGAGGCATCTATCCTTTGTTGCAATATTTGCATCTGTTTTGGCTTTTCTGCTTTTTTTTTCTTAATCCCATTTCTGATAGGTTTGCGTTTACGGTCACGACCATGTTTTATTCAGAAAGGTGGTTTTGAAAGTGCCAGCAATAGCTTGCTTATGCTGTCATCGCTGAAGTAGCTGAAAATAATCTCTTTAATGAACAGTTGCTACGATGTTTATTGCTTCACCAAAGTGTAGTTTGGGATGGTGTTAGAAAGTAACATTTGAACTCTGAGGAATGAGTTATGTGTGGAATTGTGTTTAATATAACAATTTCAGTTCCTATTCTAAGAAAAATAAAGTTAAAATATTAAATATATTGTTTTAAGCTCTTTACTATCTTAAATCTTTTTAGTAAATTCTAGAGGTTGCTGAGGAGAGAGAATAGGAGGTTTAGCTTTTTGTTCGTTTAGTTAGTTATTTCTTTTTCCTGCAAATAGTTATCACACATCTGTAGCTGGAAATGGGTTTGCCGCAGTTTGTTTCTTATTTTACTATATGCGTTAGGCTGTCTGCTGAGGACAGTGCCGATTCCCTTGGATACGGTGGACTGTACCCTCTACGTGCCTTGAGTGTGGGGGTCTCTTTTGCTGGGTGGCAGAGGGCTTTCCTGTAGGTAACAGATGACTTTCTAATTAGTTGGGCTGAAGAACAACAGAAGGTTTAATGGACAGGCAGCACCTTCATTCAATGTGCAGAAGGGAGATTGTCTGCCCTGCCCACTCTCCTCACCCACCTTCCAGTGCTATTCGATGTTCATTCTGGGATGAAAGGAAAAACTACGGCGATCTCCATCATACAACCCTCTGAGTCGCAAAGAACCCTCCTTGAGGTTCACAGGCTGACTTTGACTTACCTGTAGAACTTGCTTGTTTGCCAAGGAGCTTCAGTGTCCTCTGGGCATCAGGTACTGAGAGTAGGTGGTGGAGTATCTCTGTTTTAAGACGTTTCCAGCCCATTGGTGGTTGCAGGGTCCTCAAGGACACACACTGCGAGTCCTCTGCTCAGTGAGCTGGTCCTTTGGACCTCTGTGGTGAATCAGACACAGCTGCAAATTTCATCATATTAAATATTTCTGTAAATTGCTGATCTCAGTCTTGTTTCAGTTTGCCTCCAGGATGTTATGAGGATGACTGAGATTCCGATGGGCCTGTGCTAACCTTGTCCTGGTGTGAGATACTTTTTATTGTTGGGCCCAAAACTGGAAATTCATTTGAAGAGTCATGTTTTGAGGCTGGGGGATACATCGTTATATATAACCAGAAAGTTGTTGGGGTTTTCTAGGCACATTATTTTGTAAATAAGTATGTACATTGTTACAAAAAGAATCCTATATCTTTTAAGGTTGATGTTTACTTGATGATTGTATTACAATACTTTATCTTTTCTCTCACAATGTGACATGTGTTTTGCAACTTTGGTCAGAATTTGTCTTCTGAATAAATTGAAATGCTGATTTATTCCATCATTCAGCCTAAACCAACATGATACTTTATGTATTTGATGTAATTTGAAATCATGCGTTTGACGTAATTTGACTAATTACATTTCGACATATATTTATATTAAAATAGTCTTATCTTGATGGATATTGCTACTACAGTTTTTGCGATCTTGTCCTTTCAGAGAAGGAAGGAGAATGGCTGTGATATTACATTGCTTGTTGAACAGGACCAAATTGTATAATTCTGTCTGAAAACTATGAAACTTGTGTTTGGAGAAACAATCTCAGAGTTGCCAAGCTATATCAAGCATAACACTTCAAGTATCTACCAGGTGTTGATTTTGAATTTGCCCAGGAATGGTTAAGAAAATGTAAAAGAGGTAAACACCATTTAAACTTTGCCATGCTGTCAGTGCTAAGTCTTATAAAAAATTGCTCACAATTGCATTGTTGATTTCTCCTTTTGTAAGCCTTACTATTGATGTTGAGAGGGCATATTGTTCTTTTGGAATTGTAACCCACCTAGTAAAACAAGTGGTAGGTAATACCTATATAATAAAACCTGTAGTTGACATTTAACAGCTTGGAAATTAGATCAGAAATTGACAAGTTTTACCACGTAAAAATATTACTGAGGAAATTTTAAGGGTTAGTGGTGGGAAGCCACGAAGGGCTTTAAAAAGGAGAAGGACAACATACAAACAATGGAGAGTTGGGAAGTGAGGGGAAAAAGGCCAGAGAAAACACGTGGCTGAGCAGGAGCCAGCAAAGGCACAAGCAGCACTGCCAGGAGGTGGGCAGCTGCTTAGAAAATAGGGGCTTAGGTTCTCAGAAGAAAGAGGAATGTGATTTTCATCTGGTGCCCAATATAGAAAATACATTTCTTCACCTTCACTTCTTCTATGGGAAGAAAAACCAAACTTTTTTGCATGCCAGCTTTATGCACATGACAGGTGCTGGAGTTGTACCAGGTTCCGCGGGCCCTAATTGAGGCTGCTATTTTTTAAATACTAGATCTTGTTAATTCCAGTGTGTGTCTTTGGAAATTACTTACTAGTTGTTGCAGTGAAAGTTGATTTTTAATTACTGAAAAAAAGTATCATTTTATTAATGTAACAGAGGGGGGACAGAGGTCTTTTGAAGATAAAGGGGAGGAAAAGTGTCTAGAAAACAGAGGCTAGTATTTTTTTACAGTCTAAAACAAAGAAGTTGAAATATCTATGATTCAAGACATTTCTCCGTGAGATAATATGAACAGGATTGTAGTTTCATTACAGTAGTTACAGTATTCTCATGACCTGTAAATGAAAACATGAAAACCTAATGCAGCCAGGTGTGCACAGACTGCAGAGGTACATGTGTCTGCTGAACTGTTGTGCTTTACAATTGTGTCAATGTTTTCATCTTTGTAGAATAACATATTTAATCCAATAAGGAATAAATGATGTCATGGATACAGGATGGGGGATGTAACAGGAAGGGTGCTGAGAACTCTGTGATATGTGGCAACAATCATTCTTCATCGAAAGTCAATTAGTGGAATATATGGGTGCTAAAACTGTAAAAATATTAGGATGGAACTTTGCTAAAGATCATGAAATGCTTTTGTGCAGAAATTTATTCACACCCATTTGTTATCAGTCTTGAATGCATTTAAATTACTTTCAATGTTGTGAAGATGCCTGTAAATTGTTCTCAGTACACAATAACTGTCAGCATATGTTGAAGAATACGTATGGTCAGTAATTCAACAGATAACTATATTGAATATACAGAAGAAGTTTCATATGGTGTCAATAAATTCTTGCACATTCTCTTGCTTTAGAAGAAGAATTAAGTCTGTTGTGTCTGAAATTTTAACTTGGTATTTCATTCTGTTTTAAGAGACGGGCATCTTGTGAAAGAGTTAATGGTGTTTGGCGTTTGTATGTGCGGATCTGTTCTTGAGCTTCTATTTATTATTGACCAGGAAAGGGTGTGTAGTATACCTTAGCAACCAGAAATGTATGTCGTATGAACTGTGAAATGAAAACCCTTTAAAAATATTAGTTAAGGGTTTTTTTGTTGGTTTGGTTGGTTTCTTTTTTGTGGTTTTGGGGTTTTTTTGTGTTGGTTTTGTTTGTTTGTTTGGTGTTGGTTGGTTTGTTTGTTTGTTTGTTTGAAAAGTATTTTTGGGTTTGAGTCTGGGAATCAGACCACACTTTCAAATCACAGAAAAACCAGGAGGATGGTAAACCTGTCAAAATATTTGTGTGTCACTGAAGGACAGTGCTAGGCAAAGAAGTTGATGATGAATCCAGTGTTTCTCCTGTGAAGCTGTGCAGCTTTGGAAGTGGTGTCCATGCCTATGCACGTGTGTCTATGTAGCATCAAAGGGCTTCTCTTCCCATCTGCAACTTTCCAGGAAGGAGACCAAGGCCTTCAGAAAGGAAATGAATGTATCCCAATGGGTTTATTGCATCTCAGGTTATGGGACAGAAAGTATTCTAAAGAAGAGTGCAGTCAATCCTTGGCTAAAACTGGGAATGTGTTTGAGGAATGTCGTTCTCCAGGCAGGAACTTAGCATGCTGGATAGTGTTTTAGAATGTAAAAACAGGTGTTTAATGGGTTGTGATGGGAAAACCTGGCCTTCCAAACTCTTCCTTGAAAAAATGGGGGAAGGATGCTTCCAAACCAGGTTAGCATTCATTTCCAGAGCGAGTATGGCTTGCAGCATTGGTGTCTTGCCATGCTCCAGCTTCAGGTTGTCCTCTGGGGTGGTTGTGAAATCTAGGTGTACTTGGTCTAGCAGTTGGGCCTGGAGTGGTGAGTGATGGAGGTGTTCTATCTGCTGGTGACAGATTGCTGCTTGTCAGGACTCTGCTGAGATTGACCCTTCCACCTCCTTGAGCACGCAGCTGCCCTTCTTGGGGCTTGACCTGTCTCAGGCTTTAAGAGAAGATGTGCTTGAGGTAACGGCCACATACTTGTGTTGAAAAATACAAGACTTTCGTCCCTGATCCCAAGTTTTCTGAAGTTGATATGAAGACTCGTTTTTAAGGTTTAGGTGCTGAGGCTGGTTGATACTTTCAATGTGTTTGTATGTGCCTGCGCAAACAGAGCAATTGAGACTGAGGAGTTACCAACTACTTAGCTGTTCTTCAAAGCCACCTAGACTGAGACAGGTAATGGATTGCTCATGCATATTTAAGCCAAATCAGTGTGTTTTCTGTTCTTCTTTCAATAAAAGTTCTTATCCCAGCTGTTTCATAGGCTCTGAAGCAAGTCACCACTAATATGAAAAATCCATATTTAAAGTGACTTTTTCATAACATTTAAATACTTTGAAGGGTTATCTTTCATTTATTTTGTAAATGAATCTTAAAACATACAGCATTCAGGTACATCACTGGTGAGGATCCAAAGACATATGAAAGAGACATTCCTGAAAACATGAACACAGATACTTGTTTTAAAGTGTCCAGCCTAATGAGCCAGGCTTGACATACTGTGTGCTGTAGCTGTAGGGTGTTGCATACCTCACAATTGGTGCAAATATGCATATGCAGCAAATCTGGCTTTTCCCAGGAGCTTCGGGCAATGTGTGATCACCAGTAATTCTCTATGTATTCGTCTATAAAGTGTATGGCTACAAGTTGGACCTTGCTCTCACTTCTTGGGAGTCCTCCTCCCCCTTATTATTTGATTGTCACATAAGAGGGGAGCTACTGTGAAGCCTGAGAAGGGTGGCAGATGGAGAAAGCCGTATACTTGACTGGTCCTCCTGAGTTGCAGGCTGAGCACTCACATTTTAAATCTTTGTGTGACTCAGTAGAAGAATACATTTCTATTATTCGATTATGTGTAAAAATGGAACCTACTGTCCTGGACTTAACTAAAGCTATTTTTAACATATGTTTCAGTACCTGTCTTCAGTAACTAGAATTAAATTTTAAACTGAAACTATTAGCCTTATTATGCATCGGCATCTGTTCCTTTTGTGACTTTATAATATTCAAACCCCTAAATATACTTAGGTATCATTTAAATATAATTTTATAAACATTCTTCTGTATCCAGTGACTGACATCTGGGTCATTGTTGCTGACACTAAATTACTATCAGAATGGGGAAGACACTTTTTTCCAAGTCATTGTTAGGCTTACAGTTTTGCTCCAAATTCACTTATCAACAAAATTTCCTTTAGCTGACTTTCTCTTTTTCTAAGATGTGGATGAGTCGGTGCAAAATGTAACCAGAGACTATTAAAAATATCTTCCTCATTGTCACCTGCAATATTACCATAATTGGAACTAAGGAGCCTGCAATTGCACAATATTTATGTTGCAATCCAAACCGACACAGCCTGGAATGCCTCAGTAGCAAAACAAGACACAGACCCAAGCCTCAGAGTGCATGCTTGGGAGGGAGTGAGCTGCTCCTCTGGGACACCTCCTCCAGCAAGGACATGCTGGGAGTCCCCCTGCTTTGCTGTGGGCTGGAGGTGACTGAGGTCTCAGGTGAGGTAAGTGCTGGTAGCTCAGCTGTGGAGAGCAGTGACTGGTGGTGGGTGTGGGTGACCCTCTGGGTCACGCTGCAAGGGTGGCTGCTTTGATTAGCTGGGGAGCTGTAGTAAGACATAGCTTCTTCTTTGAGGCCTACTGATTGGCATGATTTTTTCATTCCTTTTCACTCCTGACTCTTTGGGGGCTTCTTTCTTAGGAACTGTTGTTTGGAAGAAACACTTCTAATACTTTCCTTTGGTGCTTGGAAATAGTGAGTCATCATCCAGTGTCACCTTTTCTGTGCAGATCACTGTAGGCACGGTGAAATCAATGTTAATCTCTGCTGCACCTCTGGTAGGCTCCTCAACAGCTGATGAACTTGGTCTATTACTCCTGGCCTTCTCTAGTAAGCACAGTACCGTATACTTGCCTGTGACTGACACACTTAGATCTATGGCCACAAGATATCTGGTCAACTCTTCAAGCCTTTACCTTTAGCATTAGCTTTAACCCCTCAGGGCTCAGCTGCTTGCAGCATTTAAAGCATGGAAAGAGGTTTTATAGCAGAGATTTGACTCAGCAAGACTTGTGCTACCTCTCGCTGAAGATATAAAATACAATTTGTAGCTTATAATTGCTGCCTAATATGATCTTGGACCCTTACTTAAAATCCATTTAACTGATACTGTGCTTTCTTTATAAGGTTATTATTGGGAGCTAACCTTTTCTTGTGTTGTGGTTAAATGTACAATGTAATAAGGGGTTTTTTTAATGTGTTTAAGAGTTAGAAGATGTGTTAGAGGTAACCTTTATGCAGAGTTTTATATAGTTATAGTAAGGACAGCAATATTAAAATCCTGAACATTAGTACCATCTGAATATAATTTGTTCTCATTCTGTTTTGTGTGTGCCTGCTGGTGGAAGATGATACAGTATATTGAAGAAATCTGTGTTGTTCTCCCAATATCTTTCTTATAGGTTATTATTAATCTAGTGCAAATTACTGTCTCCAGATTTTTTTTTAAATTTAGATGCATACAAAAATACAGAAAGTGTAATGGATAAAACGGATATATCACAATTCTTTCTTTCTTTAGATTTCAAGCAGAGCAAAAGAAACCCAAGATTTTAGGCACAAAACTGAAAGCCTCCCAGAAATCTTTACTTTCTTGTTTAACTTCTGATATACAGCATGGACCATGTGTGTTGGATGTCTTCAGGGAACACTTGCTTATAAGGTTTAAAGATGTACTTTCCTCAATGACAAATGTTGGTACTTTTGCTCTGTGAATATTAGTTTGTATTCCTTTGGTTGCCTAATAGAAATACAGGTTTGCTAAGAGTTGTAAATTAAAATGAAGCATTTTTAATATTTTTTTTCTTAACCAGATACCTAAGTATATATGTAGAATTTGGTATACGTGGAAAGAATTTCAGAACTTGCCTCCCTGTACTCTTCTTGAAAATGCTCTAAATGGTGGTGAAGGCTATGGAGTTTCATACCAGAAAAAGGGTCAGGAAAAAAAACCCCTGGAAAGATAAGTGTTAAAAGTGTAGACAGCCTTTGTTTAAGTTTATATTTTTTTCCCCTGTTAGTGTAGAAAGCTCTTTTCCCATGCTTCAGAGCCATTTTTTTTTCCCTTTCGTTTTCCCTTTCCCCCCCACTTGTTCCTTTCTCTTTCCTTTTTCCTCAAGGGGACATTGTGGGTTGAAGAGCGGTAACAGGTTTTGCACATGTCAGGCCTATATCTGAAACACACTTGTTTTTCTTATGTTCATTAAGCTGCTGTCAGGGGTGAACATATCCGTATGGATGTGGGCAAGAATGGCTGTAAGAGAAACAAACATTATTTTTAATCTTAAGTAGGTGGGGAAGGGGGCAGCAGTCATGGCTCATGGGGTTGAAATTAACTGCTTTTAACATTGTGAAGAATGATGATGAAGTCAACAAAGTGCCTTCCTAAAATTTATAGTATAATTCTTGGCTCAGATGTATACTCGCGGAACTTTATGATAGAGTTACTTAATCTCAGTACAATAAAGATAAATTCATTAATGGTTATGAGGTGTTGATATAATTAAATAGAGAGTGCTAGTAAATTGCTTTCTGGAGCTCAATGACTCTAAACTCCGGTCTTCTAATTTAATCCATCCACTGCTTTCCATTCACGTGCTGAAAGGCTTTGTAGACTGAGAAATTAGCCCTACGCCGGGCACAGTAACTGCAAGAACTAAGTTGGTTTCTCTTAAAGGAGAGCCTTGGATGAGGACTAGAAGTGTTTCCTCAAGAAAAGTTATGATGGATGGAAAAAGGAGAGCAGAAACAGGTTTTTACATTGCTGATAGTGTTTAGAGATTACTGTGTTTCTCACTAACTGCTTGAATTTTGTGCTGGCTTGTGGTAGCTGTGGCACTTACACAGAAGAAAAATTATGATGCTTACAACCCAGTGAAAGAGATACTGTCCAAATGAGAAAAACTAGCTAAGTCAATTTCTTTCAGTGGTGTTGCACTATTGCTCGCATCTGGCTCTTTGGTTGTTCTAAACAAATGTTACCATTCTCTCAGCAGATGGTCCATTTTCCTTGTGAATTATTTAAATGTGGGCAGAAATTATTTTATGGAGAAATTAGATACCTCTGAAATTAGCCTTTCACACAAAAGGTAGTTAAACTGCATGAGGTAAAAGTTCACTTTATGCTTTTAACCTGAGCTCTTAAGAATAGAGACGTACGAGAAAATACATTCTTTAGGAAAGTGTCAGTGTTTTGCTTTGATATGTTTTTCTTGTGCAAGGCATTCTTCATAATTTTTCTGTTAATTTGCTTAATACTATATTGAAGTATAAGTGTAATGTAACCCTTTGAGCTCTAAAAGGGACTTAAAATCATAAAGTCATTGAGTTGGAAAAGGCCTACAAGATTGTTGAGTCCAGTCTTCGACCCATCACCACCTTGTCTCCTAGATCAGAGTACTAAGTGCCATGTCCAGTTGTTTCCTGAACACCTCTGGGGATGGTCACTCCATCACCTTCCTGGGCAGATGTTCCAATGCTTCAAAACCCTTTCCGTGAAAAAATTCTTTCTGATGTCCAACCTGAACCTGTCCCGGTGCATCTTGAGGTCATTTCAAGGTAAAAGTGCCATGGATATCCAGTTAAAAATAGAAAAGAATGGAAAAAATGATTATGTTGATTTGGGAACGTGCTTGTTGAGTTTACCCCCAAATCTTGTTTGCTTCAATTACAGAAATAATGGGCATAGTTTTCTTAAAAGCCTGCAGAAAGACATCCTGTCCTTTTGATATTTCTTACAGTGTTTCTATAGGCTTAATATGGATGTGATATTTGGAAGGTGAAGCCCTATTATTGCTGAAGCACATCAACTACATTTCATTGTTCCAAAAACTTGTGTGCGTTTTGAGTAAAGAGGTTGTGGTTTGTACTGCTCAGTTTGCCTTAGAAAATTTGAGGGGAAAGTGAATTAGCTACTGTTCAAGTGTTCATAATTCATTCTGGAATTTTCTAATGCATTAAAACAAATTCTTTAAGTTAAATTTACTTCACATATGTGTGCATCTAGTAATAAGAACTGTGTAAAGCAGCTAATAATTTTACCCAGAATGCTTCCAGTTCAACCATGTCTTTCCCACAAAACATGTTTTGCATAAATGAAAATTGTGCTGCTTGATTTTACTTGGCGGATCTGAAGTACTTGCGGTAAAAACTCTTCTAGCAAACTACACACGGCTAAACTCTCTAAAAGAAGCCCAACTGTTAGCTGTTCTGCAAATCATTGTGATATACATTGTACTTGTCACTTGATCAGTTTGATTATTCCAATATAACATCGAAGGCATTGTTTCTTCTGTAGCTGTAAACTCCCTGAAGGCCTGCATTTTTGTTCTTAGTGGGAAGAAGTTAAAAAAAATTCTAGCAACATGAAAATATATATAGTGAGTAGCTGCATAAGCTGTGTTTTTTCTGTCTTTGGGTGGCAATTTTAACAGTTTGAAGTCTCTTAAAATTCAGTATGCTTGAAATAAAAAAAAAAGCCTTTTCTGTGACCGTTTGCAAAGTTTTAATTTGTTTTAAGCCATGTTGTTGATCTAGAGCTTTTGCTCATTTAAGGTTGATTAATTGCTTTGCCACTTTTGTTTGCAGTTCAGTATAATCTCATGCAGACTATTGTATTTTTTTAAATTTTAATCTTTTGTTGATGGTTGCATGTTTGTATAAGATGTTAAATTTGACCACTAATAACTTAAAGATTTAAATAAACAAATAAATAAAATTGAAAACAATAACAGAAGACTGCAAACTGGAACAAATGCTTGGCACTGCAAATTTATTTCATGAAACATAATTTCTGCACCTTCTGTAGACCCCATTGTGGAAGCCCTTGTTTTCATATGTCTTTTTTATTTAGAAAAAGGTTATCCTGTTTTCAGTACCTTTATTTAAGGCAGATTTAATAGAAACAAGAATAATAAGCCTATCTCTTACATTGAATGTTTTTTAAATGTGTATGCCTTTTGTGATAATTATTATTCATTAAGGCTCAGTACTCTTTCTTTAAAGGATAACTCTGTTGTCTTACCTGTAAAATGGATGGGTAAATGTTGACTGAAGTTGCTTCATGCAAAATATAAAATACAATTCAGATATGGAGTTGAGGAGATCTGTGGCCCATCTGCATTGCTGCAGTGCGTTTCAGAAAGCACAGACCCTGCTGAGTGCTTGGGTGAGTCACATTGATACAGTGTGACCCACACTACAAAGGATTAGTCTCTTATTGATAACTGGCATGGTTAACTTGGCCCAAGTAGGAGCCTGTGATTGCTGCCTACAGGGTGGAACCCAGGTCATGGCTGATGATGCAAAGGAGGATGTTGTTACAGTTCATCTTTGGAAGTGCCTATGTGCTGCTCTTAAAAACTCACAGTCCTGGTACCCTACATTTCACTGCTGTCTCACAAATATTTGTGGTTGACAAAAAAGCTGAATTGTCACTGTGTAATGAATAACACATAATCCACCCCCTGGTGTTCTCAGTATACTAATTTTCACATACCTACATACATAACAGGCAGACAGTTCAGAAATCTTAAGATGGGCCAGATGGAAAATATGTTCAAATTAAAAAAAAAACCCAACAAGAAGAGAGAGAGGAAGAAAGAAATATAATTCTGCTGATAGTGAAAGTAGGAAGAAGAAGAGAGAGAAGAGAAAACTTGTGTTTTCCATTTTTTAAAGAGACTTTTTTTAATGGTTTTTGAACTTCTGGGATTATGATGCTTTTTCTTTGTTATAGAACTGTCAGAAAATACAAAGGTTATATCTGTGCAGACAGCTTAACTTGCTTCTAGCTCTCCAAAGTACTTTACCTCATTTCATATTCAGCTGTTAAAAGTGTAGAGGTCTTGGAAAAATTAGAGCATTATAGCTGTAGCCGTACCCTCCTGGACAGCCAGGACAGAGCTTTTGGATGAGAGCTGTGGCAAGGCATGTGATGCCCTGCACAGTGGCAGTGGCTTGTCAGGGCTGAGATGCTAAGCAAGTATGCCCCTGTAATTGTGCTGTGAGATGCTTCTGGAAGCCAGAATATGGGTCAAGGAAACCTTCCTCTGCCATAATCCTTTCTAATCTTCGCTTTTGGAAGTTTTTGAGAGCACTTCTAATGCTAAGGAGTGTAGCTCAAATTTTTCTGTTTGCTTTTTCTTGCTTGTTCTTTTTCAACTTTCCTTCCCTCTTGTGTTTGTTTAAGGAGGATCCTAATAGTGGAGGGAATGGTTTTAAAACCACCGTATTTCATCAACAAAGGAGGGTCCTAACAATTCTGTCTCACTAGAGGTATTCTGCAAAGTGAAGAAGCTGCATAAGATACAGTGGAAGTACAAGAAATCATACCAAAACTATTGTACAATGGAAAGTGACTCTTGTCAGCTGAAATGTCAGATGTATCAGGAAAAAGTTAAAGTGGAACCTGATTTCTGTAAGGCTAAAGATTCAAGTAATTTGCTTAGAGATGCAGTAGAAAATCAATCTTATGCTTGAAAGAGGAAATGGTAGCCTTCAAGTCTCATATCATGTTTTGTAGCTGATTGCCTGTTTTTATTATCTCCCCCCGCTTTTCCTTCAGTACTTGCTAATGCCCTTTGGTTAACTCCATTATACCTTTGAAAAACTTCTTGCAGAGCTCAGCTTCTTCGGCTTGTTTGCTGGGTAAGCCTCAATGATATTATTATAATTAATAGGATGTGTAAAAAGTTCCTGAACCAGTGTTACAGAATCAGGCGATTAAAACTCGGTACCCCATATGTTCTGCAGTGTGCAAGATTCCCATCCTCTGCAGCTGGGGCTCATCAGAGAAGAGGCTAGAACGGCATTGATCTTGCATGCTGTGGGGGAAGTTTGTGTGGTAGGAACACAACTCAGCTTGTAAAAGAATAAGAGGGATGGGAAATAAAGTCAGTTTACAATTTGGAGGTGTGTCTCTAATTTTTTTTTTTTTTAATTTTTTTGCCACAGGGATAAAAATGCGAGAGATGGGCTGTATTTTTAGATACTGAAAATCTTTGAAGATCTGATTCATAAGTGAGAGTTGAAACTCTTTTTCACAGTTGTCTGTTACATGATAACAGTTTCCCTGGTTTGGCTCTTATTTTTGTTGGATGGTACTGCTTTATTTCTTCCAAGAACTTTGATTTTAGGAATTTTTTTTAAATTATGAGAAAGTAATAAAGAATAATAGGAGCTGAAGTGATATTTTTAAGTTGGTTTTTTAAAATAACTGGGATGTATTGTGAATATTTGTAACTTGCTATTTCTGTGAAAGTAAACTTTGAAGCTGATCAAAAATTTTACAAAGTTGAGAGGAAATATGCCAATTGATAAAACACAAAACAAACAAATGCATGATTAAGCAGACAGGAAATTATACTGATTAATTGGAATATTATATGAGACCTTACACAAAAAAAAATTAAATACAAGGAAATACAGGGGCATACTTCTAGAGACATTATTGCTGCTTTTGCTTTCAGTAGTAGGATCTGCATCAAGACTGGGAATTTGTGCCTCTGCAAAAGACATATATATTTATTCTGGCTAATCGGGTGAGTATAAACATTTTATATTTAAACTGGGAATTCATACCCTTGGATGTATAAAAATATCTTAAAAAGGAATAACAAAGCTAGATGTCTTCCTAAATTCCTTCCTTACTTTTTTTTTTTTTTTTTTTTTTGTTGATGCCACTGTTTTTTGATACATTCTTAAAAAGCTATTTGGAAAAGAGACTGTATGGGCAGAAGACACTTGGTAGTAGAGTGTTGTCGATCCACCTTATGAGGGCATAACAAAGCCCACTGGGAGAAGGGTTGTTTTTAACACTGAGAGTAGTTATTTGCAAGGGGACATTACTAAGGACTTCAAAGTAGATTTCACTGGGATACTCCAGATCGTGCTTTAAGGACTTTTCTAATGCACACCTAAATTTTCTGAAGGAATTATACTAGCAGTACCTTACAACCAGGAAATGTATCAATATTGGCTTGACCACTTTTTTTTTTTTTTTTTTTTGAAAGAAGCAAGACAGTGCTTAGTGTGCTTATTGGCATATCGATATTCATTAACTTCATGCCTGTCCTTTGACAGTGTTTTAGAGACCTGGATGTGAACTGGAAGAGCACCACTGGGTACTGTGCAAACAGAGAACTGCGGAGTCCCAACCCAGAAGTAGGACAATTTACATATGTAGGTAGAGGCAATGTTTAGAAACAGGCAAGGGAAGACAGAAAAACAAGGAGTTATCACAGCATCTCAGCAAATAATCGGTTTTAAAATTTTCCATAGGTCTCCTGCCAAAGCAGTTTGAAAGAGGTTAATCAGTTAGTCTTGTGAATGTTCATAGCAGTGTGAGGTATCAGTTTGGATAAAAAGCTTGAAGACGCTTAGTTGAAAAAATAACACATAGATGATGGAAGCTGGCAGCCTGGATGTAAAGGAGAAGGGAGTTTACCTCTGGATATGGAAGGAGAGATGATAGGAAGGCTTTGACATGGAAGATAAGTGATTAATATATATAATGGGATACTGGATTTATGTCAGTGGAACGAGATTACATTTGTCAAGATTAGAACAAAAGAACAAGATCTGAAATAAGAGCGATGGGAGTATAATAGCTGTACACTTTGAGAGAAGAGCTGTACTTTAAAGGTAGTATTTGTAAATATCCTACAATATTTGCGTGTAAATCTTTTGGAAATGTTTGAATCTATTGGACCTAGATGCTTGTGTCCAAACACTGAGAGAGTTGGTATCCCAGTTGGCTTAAATGAATGGTAATATTGCCCAAGGAAGGAGGCAAGAGGAATGCTAATTAGAAGAGAATATACTCTATCTTTTAACTGTACAAAATTGTGATCCAGCTCAGAGCAGCAGTGTGCTATTAGAGATAAGGGGAGAATCACCTGCCCCAGGTGAGTGGTAATCTGCTGGGGTCCAGAATTTTTTTGAGGTTTTCCTTTACCATTACTCTTGTGAAAGAGGATGCTTCATAAATTTATTCAAGTATTATTGTTCTTTGCTGTTTCTGTATTGATCTTTAGTGGCAGCATTTGCAGCTGAAGGTTACTCTAAAAGCGTGTCACACCATTGCTGATGAGGTATCATAGAAAATATGTGTTAATACCCCAGTAACATGCTGAAGTTTTTAGGTTTTCAGAGCCAGGATTGACTTGACTGCATTGCTTACTAGTGATGAAACCACGAGTTGTGAAGATCAGCCAGGCTAAATGCCAGTAGAATTCCTGTCATGGACATGATTTTACATATATAGGATGTGTTTCCACCTACTGGGAAAAATGGTTTGGAAATTCTTAGGCAAATCATCTCTCTTGATATATGGGGTCAAACTATTTCATTTGCTTGTTTATAGAGGGATAGAGAAGACAGTATTGCTATGTAGTTCCTGTTGCTTACCTCCACCCTCATCTCTTTATGGACATCCTGGAACAGGGCTCTCATGTTACTGTGGATATCTTTAATTTCAAGTGGAAAGTGGTGGAGTAGTGCAATGTGAGGTAGGTCCAAGATGCTGTGAGGTTTTCTTTATTTTTTTTTTTGAGACTTTATACTAGAATAGAGCAAATATTTTACTGAAACTTGAAAGTGATTTTATATCTTTCTATTTTGGTCAGGTGTGTTGTATATTTACTAAAAATGTTGTCAGTTTTGTTTTCTTTTAAAGAATTTCTCTTTGGTGTATTTCTATCTGAATTGTATTAGAGGAATCTGAAAAGTTGGATCTTTTTTCCTTGCAGACTTGTGACTCCATCTGCCCTCTGAGACCCCACCAGAGATCGCTAGGTACAGTGCTTTGTGGTTCCTGACAGAGGGCTCCTGCTAACCCCAGTGAGAGCATTGCTGTGCCGGTTCAGTTGCTGAGGACTGCTTGATTACCTCCCCGCTGCCCATTGCCCATTTTTCAAGCTCTGAAAAGTATTCAGCAGATTTATCACTGCTTTTTAAGAAAGTCTTCACGAGCATGACCTGAGGTTTTACAGGAAATCTTGAAATAAAAGTAATAATATTGTTATACATTCTCTCACATTCAGCCACACATGCTATCACAAAAGTAGCCTTGAAGCTGTTTTAGTTTTACAGCAAAGAGTGTTTCTTTTCATATCAGGTAATCCAAGCTGCTGAGTGTTTTTCCCCCTTGGCTTTGAAAACATGCCTTTATATTAATAATCCTGGATTTTGTGCTGAAAGTTGATTGCTCTAGTTGATGATTGGTATTCCATAACACTAAATAAAAGCTCAAAATTTTCTCTTTTTCCTTTTCCAATCTGAAATCTATCAATGTACATTTTTAGAGTTCACCATTAGTGGAAGTATAATCTCTGTGCTTGCTTTTATTCTTGGCCACTGGGAGTTTTGCTACCAGCAATAAAAGACAACCTCCATGTTGTACTGCACAGTATAGATATTGTAAATTTTGGTCTTGCTTTCCATTGATCTGGTTTGCCATATGGGAATCATATTCAGCTGATCTTTATTTCCTGAGTCAGAAATTCTGTTTTACCCATCTTTGGGGCTTTCAGCATTTTATTCTCAGTGGGTTGTCAGGTATTGCACATGAAAGGAAAGGTTCAAAGGCATATAAAGAAGGTTCAGGTCTGAAATGTTTACTTAACACTGTCTTTTTGGTTTTTTTCCTTTTTTTTTTTCATTTTACAAACATTTGCCAGACTGAAGGATCAGCATGAAACCTTAATAAATTTTAGATGTTTTATTCTCTCTTATGAACATTTTACACATACATAATTTTGGTGTAGTCTGGAACACATCAACTGTAACCTTGCTAGTGTGGGTTTGCCAGCGACAGTATTAAAAATATTGCAATTATTTTTCTTGGAGGTGTGTTTCCTTTCATTTCTGTTTTTGTTTCTGGAGCTGCCTCTAACAGACTGCCATTGTGCTACAAAGAAATTTTAAACGAATTGATTATGCAGATTTTAATTCATATGACAAAATTTTAAAAATAAAGATACCATCCTCTCTCCTTGCAATGTCATTCTACTGAGAGAAATGAATTTGAGGAAAAGTGAGAAAGAGTTTCTTGTTGCTCACCTGTGATGGTGCTGCCACAAAGGACGTAAACAGTCATAATCTTAACAGCTTTTGTGCCTTAATTATTTAATCTCTTGGGAAACAAATGCCTATAATTTAAGGGATTTCAATCACTTGGAGGCAGTGATATAGAGGCTCTAGATTCCATTAGTGTAGTTAGATTTTTTTTTTTTTCTTTCTCATTTGCACTGAAGTGTATTTAAGACGGCATACTGGAGTGTGTCTGATGTTACACTTCCATCTCCAGTATATCTCATTTTCCTTTTTTTTTTTTTAATTAAGCAAGGAAATAATAAGAGATCTTGATACCCTTTACTGGGATTCATTTTTTCTTCTTCTGGCCCCTTTCTTCTGGCTCCTTTCTTCATTGCCAAGAGGATGTAGAGTACTGCAGTTGGCTCAAAGGGATCATTTTTGTCTAGAAACAGTGTGTCGTAGGTGTGCCTAGGGATATATTTTGCTGTTGAAGATATGGAAACAGATGAGAAAAAGTCAATCAAAGACTGAAAGAAAGGTGGGGCTTCCCCCACAGTTCTTCACCTTTCACACAGCAGGAATAAGACTGTCAGAGAACTGTGCTCTCTCACAGACTCCTGGTTTTGCTCTTCTGGACTTTCATGGCCTCTTCGTCATGAAGTTACGCTGCAGGTTTAGCTCACTGCTTAGCGTTCAGTCACATCTGCCTCCTTTTCTCACTCATTGCTCTCTCCAGCTGAAATAGAGAATGGGAATGTGACCTCATGGATAGCTTGTTTCAAGATGACAGGTTACCAAAGTCTGCAATGGTTCTTCTTTTCTACTGTCTTCCTTTTTTTGGTATTTGTTAGTTTATGTGACACTGAATCATTGTGCTCTCATTCAACTTCCCTCACTTCAGCAATCAAGGACGGTTATGGCTCCTTGGCTCTCCTGGCTTTCCCCTCACATTGGCTGAGGCTATGAGACGTTTTCCCATCTGGCCCTTCCCAGGCTTTGTCTGTTACACTAGTCTTACTTTGAATTGGGAAGAAAACCACAAGGTAAACCATGATCTTATGGCTCCTGTGGCTGTAGTGTTGGAAGGACAAGATAGGCAGAGGGGACAGGGAGGGGACATTGCCCTGTGTGTCAGTGACCAACTGGAGTGCCTGGAGCTCTGCCTGGGGATGGAGGAGGAGGCAACAGAGAGTTTATGGCTGAGGATTAAGGCGAGGGTAAGGACGGGTGGCATAGTGGTGGTCTGCTACAGGCTGCCTGACCAGTAAGTCCAACTGGATGAGGCCCTTTAGAGGTATATAGGAATAGCTGGGTCCTCATGGGAGACTTCAACCTCCCAATAACTGTTTGGAGGGACAACACAGGAGGGCATAAGCAATCCAGGTGGTTCTTGAAGTGCATTGATGATAGCTTCCAAGTGATAAATTTGTGGATAGTGCTGTGCTGGACCTTGTTCTCACCAGCTAGGAGGGACTGGTGGGGAGTGTGAAGCCCAAAGGCAACTTTGGCTGCAGCGACCATGAAATGGTGGAGTTCAAGATCTTTAGGGCAGTGAGGAGAACACACAACAAACTCACTGCTCTGAACTTAGGAGAGCAGACGTTGGCCTCTTCAGAGAACTGCTTGGTAGAGTAACATGGGATAAAGCCCTGGAGGGAAGAGGGGCCCAAGAAAGCTGGCTATTGTTAAAGGATCACCTCCTCCAAGCATTGTGATATTGTGATTTCCCTCTATGTGTTTGTGGTGGGACATCCTTCCTAGGTCCAGAGGGAACTAAAAATATGTGGCATTTGTTTAATCTTTCTCAGTGGGCTTCTGCCAAGAACACTGCATGAAAAGGTGTCTCTGGTATCTCACTGCTGGAGTGGAGGTCAAAAGAATTCTAGATTTTATAACCTTCTACCAAACACTCCCTAGACAACACTAGAGAATAAATACTGAAGTATTACTTGGACTAATGATAAATTGTCATAAGTCTCGTTGTGAAGTATTGTGAGCAATTGTTACGCACCTCTTCAATGGATGCATTAAAACTCCCCAAAGTGTCTTTTTATGGGGAATTATGTGTATTTAAGATTTTCTGTAAGCTAGGACACTATACCACCTTGTCAGCTGGTGATGTAATTTTCAGTATCCACACCTTTTTCAAGCTATGCATTCAGTATCACCTGTGTGGCACAACTGTATGTCAGGATGCAGCAGTTGAAAATGTTGAAGTAGGCAGAACATGCTATCTTTATTTTTTTCATCTCCTCTCAAGACTTTGGAAGAAGTTTGGTGTCTTGGTGTTTATTTTCAAAGTTCTTTGTCTGGTTCCCCATGAGTTCGGGAGTAGAGCCTCTGTTGGACTTTTCCAGGAAAAGGGAGCTCCCTGTGAAGGAGAGGCTAAAGATCCACTCTGCAGAGCAGTGATCTTGTTCAGGGACCTGTTTATGTCTTGAAGAAAGAAGAAATGAAAACCAACGTGATTTTCATATTTTACATCTAAAACAAATTCTTTCTAAATTATTTTTTGAATTTTGTGTACATCAGAGCTTATTTGTATGTGTATTATCAGAACAAACCAAGTTTCCAGTAGCCCCTAGGACAGAATAACTCATGGAAGTAGAAGAGTAAAGGGCTTTAACAAAACAGGACACTCATCTGCATATTTCTTCCTTGTGGGAAGAAGACCTGAAGACAAATATGTTACGGTGGCAGAACTGGGGACATTCTTATTCTTCAGTAATGACCATGATAATCCTGCAGAATAGTGTATTGTGGTTAAAGAAACTGCTGTCTTTCAGTAATTTTCACAGAAATAATGTTTGTATAGATCAGAAGCACATAATTAATTAACAGAAATTAGCATCTTGGAAGCTAAATTATGTAGTAGGAACTGAAGTATAGCTAGCTAATGAAAGCAGTATGAAATAAATTGATCTCTACATGGGGGATAGGAGCCTACTTGACAAAAATATTTGTGGTATTTTTCAGATTGCTCCAGATCTTAACTTAAATTTTGAATCCATATATTCTTATTGAGATAATAATTGTAATCTTGAGAATGTAAACTTACTACTCTGTTATTTTCCTGGTTCTGCTGGTAATCTGAAACACGAACTCTATCCTTATTCCATTTTCTTTATTAATCCTTTTTTAAGGTACTCATTCAAAACCTAATAATGGTATTTAAAATTCAGCATTAAAAATTTCATTAATGATAACTTTTCTAGCTGGGAAGGGGAGAGTGATGATTGTCAGGAACATCAGCAAGAAGAAAAGTGGAGATTGAATAAATGCAAGATGGGCAAATGGGAAAAGAAAAAAAACAGAGTTAAGAGGCATAAATATGGTAATTGTAAAGATGAATGTATTTTTACTTTGATATTAGACCTAACAAGCAGATAGTGGAAAATTATTCAAAATATAGTTATTTTATTACATATCATTTTCCTTTCTATACCTTCATTCAAAACATATCACTCATGTGAATGAAAAGAAGTTGATGGCAGGTTATGGGCAATGGATTGCATTCCTGTGCTTGCATGCCAGAGTCAGCAGCCAGGAATTTGACAATGTCTGTAAAATAAGTGTGATGCATCCCACCTGATTTCATCTCTCTGCTCCCCATCCATGTTTAGCTTATGCTCCCAGCACCATGACTGAATCCTCATTCTGTCCTTGTGCCTTCTGCGCTTACTCCAGTGCACTGACTGGTTCCAGTCCCTCTTCCAAAGCCCTGACCTCTGTTCAGCTTCTCAGTGTTGCAGGCTGTCAGCTGAGTTGAGTAAACTTCTCCTAATGAAAACAGATAAAAAGTCACTGGAATTCATTAAAGCTTTTGCATTAACTTAAATCACGCACTAAGAATGAATGTAGTATTATTAAAAAATGAAATCGGATTATAATAAAAGGAACCTGCAGATTTTAGTTAGTAACTTGAATGCATCTCTGTATTTTGTTTAATTCTAGTAAAATAAATGTGAATCCCCATTAACTGTAATGAAATAACATTAAGCTCTCCCTGACTTACATTCATGTAGTCAGTCAGCGCTAGTATTTGAAATCTCATTGGGCTCTATTTGTCTGCAAGGACAACAGAATTGTCATTTATGCTGGAGGAACTCTGTTGGTAAGAAAATAGCAGGACTAGGTCTATTTTATCTGGAAAAAAGAGGTTGCCAATACATGGGCTTCACATGATGTGTGCTACAGAAGTTAACATGCTGCTGCAATTTTTTTTAAGAATCTGTTTTGAATCTGTATAATAAATACTTATATAGTACAAATATATACTGCTTTGTTGGAAGATTTTTTTTTTTCTTTAATATCTTCACATGTCAGTATGTTCATATAATTGCATTAAACTGCCATGGACAAGTTATGTTCTAGCTGAAAGTTTAATTAATATTTTTGGCAAAGAGTTAATTCACTTTTATTGTGTTTCAACCTAATAAAAAAGTCCATCTTATCTGGCTTTATTTTCCTTTTCTTTCTTTTTTTTTCTTTTCTAAATCCATTGGCTTTATTATGCCAGATCATTGCTAGCTTTACTTTCTACTGCATTTTATCATAATGCTCTTTGAGTATAAATAAACTCTGGTATGCTAAACCTAATAGCAATTAAACTGGAAGTGTTTGTGTTTCATCACTGTGAACTTTCCAGAAATGTTTCCATGACAACCTCCATGCTAGTTAAGGCAACCAGAGGTGATCAACAGTTTATATATTTTTTTTCTCTTGCAAGAATGGAATTTGTGTTGACAGTTCTGGCCTTTAATGGCACTTTTGTACTGTGTGAAAGTATTTGTTTACTAGATCATATGCTGTTAACTGTCAGGCCGAGATAGAGTGACTGCTTTTGATAAAAGGACTGCATTACATCTCTGAGTCTCTGAAGCGCTTGTACTTTAATTACTCACATCAGTACAAAAGTATCCATTTGCTTCACTACACTTAAAAATTAGACTTATTAGTTCCAAAGCATTAATGGTGAGTTAATTTTTTCCTTTACATTTTTTGGAAAACAATAATCTAAAAGCTGCTTCGTTGTTTTAAATTTAAACTATTCCATTTACACTGATAAAAATCACGTTCCATGACACGAGGTGAATTGTAAGTGCTGTAATTATTGGCACTTTGAATTAGGATTTCTGGGCCCTGTTTTCATATGTAGCAGATCAAGGTTGTTACGCTGGTCGCTGAAATACGCTAGCTATGTGCTGTGTTAAGAAAAATATCGTATAAGTAGAAGTGTTTTTTCCCTTCCAAGTTTTAAAAAAATGGAGGTGTACCTAATATGTGACAGAAATAACCTGAGTGTAACATAATAGTAGTACAGGTAGGCTGTTGTGTGTGGTATGTCTATCAGATAGCTAGAAAGCTTTCAGAAGAAAACTTCCTGGTGGTGTGTTTGGTTTTTTTTGTTTGGTTTTTGTTGGGATTTTTTTTGTTTGGTTGGTTTTTTGGTGTGTGTGATTTTTTGTTTGTTTGTTTGTTTTGGGTGAGGTGTTTGTCTTCATGGAGCCCTATCTAGGTAGATCATCTGGAAGTGAATGGATGAGTTATCTAATGTGACAATCAGTTAATAACTGCTAGCACAGCTGATGCATTCGCTACCAGCTAGATGTTTCAAGGCATTACCTGTACTGAGGTGAACAGCTTGCTTTTGTTATGTATCTGTTCATTGTAAGGCTTATGGAAAAGTGTCTTTTTGAATCTAGAGAGTGTGTGTAGCACAGGATCATTTAATTTGGATTAACTGAAAAATGTGAGTATTTGGAAGGTACCACAGTATTGTCTAAAAGTCTGTTTCAAAACAAAGACTAAATATTTTGTCACAATAAAGACCTTAGTTTGGGGAAGCATAATATTTAATAATACTCATGTATATTCAAGTATGATACGGGGTACTTGTTGCATGTCTTGCATATAAAGACACAATTTCTGTTCAGGACTCGTCTTTTGGACGTGTAGTTTGTTTTAGTAATTGCTTGCAGAATGTTTATTGTTTCAAGTAGTCATACCATCACTTTTTTAAGCAATTAAATCGCTCTTCAGTGATCTGTAAAAACTAAGAGAAGTTGCAATTGTTGAAGCTGTTTTGTGTGGGTTTGTATGTGGAGGATGTCATTGCTTTTTGCACAGGGAATGGGGGGGTGTGTGTGTGTGTCTGTTGAGTCAGAAGTTGCTTCTATGGTTGTTGACAGTTGGTGACACTAGGAAGGGAAATGGAAATGCTGAAGTTTTATACCTAAATTCCCCAAGCTTTAAACTGTAGGCAGACGACTTGTCTCTCCACTCTCAGTGTAACATACTGCCTTTACCAGAATACCTTCACCTCACCTTTGGGGGTTCGTTGTGCCTTCCTCGGTGTAGGAAAGTTGGAATATTAAGGAGAAACTTCTCAGAGAAGTAAGGGGTGAACAAAGCTACCTCCATGTGCACTTCTTCAAACTCTGACCTGTTATTGTTGGAGGCTGCAACATTCCCTGAGCGCATAGGTATATGCATAATCCAAAAATCCTGTTTATAATATTCTTGCAGGTAAAACTGCATGGGTTACTAGAATGAGAATATTACCGTACTAAGAAGTAGTCTTTATTTTCTTGGTGGTCACTTGGTTGTGAAAGATTGTATAGTACTTAAGCATGTGATACAAATAAACACTGCATGCTTGTTTTCCCAAGTTAGTGTTTGTGAACAGTAGTTTGTTACCATGTTTGAAATAATACTGTGTAATCTGTAATTATTGGGGTTTTTTGTAACTGATGTAAAGCAAACACTGCCCAAATCTGAACAGTAACTCTGGTGACATGATATGAGTATTGTGGATGAACTGGGATGGACAAAAAAGCCATTAGCCCTAACACTTTTTTTCTTTCTCAGGAAAAATGAATTCATACTGGAACAGCAACAGAGATGAGCTATGGGGGTGATCAGGAAATGGAAAGCTTATCTTGCAAGATGAGACTAAGAAAGTGTGACGTGTTTGGCTTAATGAAACAAAGACTGAGAGAGGATATCGTATCTCTTTCAGGTTTATAAGTGTGTACAAAAAGTCAGGGAAGGCATCATATAGGGAGAAGAACTGTTTAAGCTAAAGGACATTGTTAGAACAAGTACAAAACAAGTGTAAACTATCTATGGATAAATCTGAGCTGGAAGAGAGAGCATTTAAGTAGTGCGCATGGGACCGGAGTTTTCGAACAGGGAGTCTTACCAGCAAAATTGGCATGATGCAATTGCTTTAGCAAAAGATTGCACGTGGTCACTCAGATTGTTCTTTCTAATCCTCTGACCATCTTTTCACCTAACTAGATCTATAAACCCTCATGCTTGCTTGTTGCACAGTACTGAGAAAACTTGTAGATGGACTCGGAGAGAAGCCTTTAAAATTATTTTGCTTGTTTCGGTTCCAGTACCTGTTTAATTCTTGGGTAGATTCCTCAGTCTGTTTTCAGATAAAGTGCTTCTCTGTTATTGACAATGGTATCCTGGGACTTGTTAAACTTTTTTTTCTTGTTTGTTTTGTGTGTATAGGGGTGCTACTTTTAAATTTTTCTTTTGCTTCATCCTGCTGCAGTTAGTTACAAGCTTTAATCAAGCAGAGTAGCTGGCTTTTTCCCCTTTTGTATTTTCCATGCAACTGTAAAGATAAGGTTATTATTACCATGCTCCTCATAGTTTATTCTGTAACCAGTCTGTACAATTATTTAGTTCATTCAGGAACTCATTTCCAGTCCCTTATTTTATAACTTCCTGGCAATACTTTTTTATCCCGCAAAGAGAAGAGAACTCTGAAGATTGCTTAGTCCAGCCACTCTTCTCATGCAAATTGGATCATGTTGTCCTGGATTTTCTCAAGTTGCATTTTGAATTTCTCCAGGAATATGGGGTCTTCAACCTTGATGGAGAGCCTACTACATCTGTGGGCAACCTATTCCATCGTTCAGACACCTAACAGTAAAAATGTATTATCCTTTGTCTCAAGAATGTATTTTTAAGAGATTGACAGATACACATAGATCATGAGTATATAATTTTTTTCCCAGGATTTAAAAAAATTGTTTTCTAATACTTTCTCTAATCTGGAAATTATTTTAAGTATTTCCTTTCCCTCCTCCAGAGTACCATGTATCTGGAATAGAGGCTCCTTTATTGTCTCAACATTAAAAGGGGTTTTGCTTTTGTATGAATGTTGTCACTCTCTTTAGACAGTTTCCCAGACTTTTTGTCCCAGTATCTGTCAAATACAAAGGTGCAGCTACCTCCATGCAGAGTCTTAAAACTGCAGATTGAGCCAGTATAATGTTGTAGACACAAAGTGAATTCTCATTTGAGTACAAGGTACATCAGTGTCTCACTGTCAAATACCTGTATTATTGTCATTTATCTGGGGATTGCTTGGAATCCTGTCCAAATTCACTAAATTTCACATCATTGGAAAGACGTCCAGAGGCAATGTCTGCTTTGTTTATGTAACAATTTTGGAGCCTTGCTTAGGTGAAGGTCTCGTCACATCTACCTCAAACTTAATGGTTCTACACTACTGCTAGGCATCACTGGTGGTGTGAATAATGTGGCTGTGATTTGTTACCCAAAGAGATGTTTATTACTTGTGGTTTATTACTCAAAAGATGAAAAGCTGACTTTTACAGACTTACTATATACATAGTCCATATATATGTTAGTTTCAGTGTTTTCCTCAGTCCTTCAAAATACGCATCTTAAGATTTTTAGAAATTGAAATGTATTAAAAATTTTTGGCTGTGTGAGCTCATATGCCAAGTGAGAGGAATGATCTAAGCACACTCTCCACAAAAGTTATGACAGTCAAAGCTCTTACTGCAGTGTGTTTACTCACAAGGTAAATCATATATTGTCTGAATGTCCCCAGAAATCTTTTTGGAAGAGCATTACAAAAGTTGATCAACTTTAGAAACTTTCATTTTGTTACTATATTTTAGGTCTGTATCAGTGAAAATACGAAATAAACTTTTAAAAAGTCATCCAAGGCGATACCTGTTTTGACCTGTGTAGAGAACACACCTCAGAATGCTGATCTCTAATCCTTGCATGATCGTCCCTTTTTAGGAGATTGATATCCCCACTGCATGGTTTGTTTTTTATTGCAAATGCAGTAGTAGGGCACTTACCAGTGTTTGTTTACCTCTTTGACCAAGACTTTACTTTCCTCTTACATTTTTACCTTGCCATTATTCATTCCATATGAAGATTAATTCTGTTATCAGAATTAATGCTTTTAAAGTTAATTAGACCTTTTTAGAATAAATCTGTCATACAAAACATTATTTCACAGACTTTTTTTTACTCAACAATAGTTTTATTATTCCACGTATTTCATAGAAGCCAGCCATGGCTGATTAGTTAAAAATTCTTCTACAGGCACTGTAATGCTCAAACTCATACTGTTTAAGTAATTTTGGAATTTATCCAACAATGTGAGCTTGTTCTTAAGAGTAGCTTACCTGCAGTTGTAAATAGAGTAGTATTTGGCTGATTAAAACCTTCCCCCCACTGTAGTTTTACAAGGTGTACGCACACAATTCTTTCTTAAATATATCAATGAGTAGATGATAAATACAAATATATTTAGTTCATAAGCCTATTTGCTTGTATGCTTAATGTGGTGGCTGTGGTCATTCTATCAGAGATGTTAAGTCCTTGCTTCCTAAATTGAGTAATAGTTTCTTGACCCCTTGAAAGTCCTGAGTAACCCGGTCTGATCTCACAGTTGAGCCTGCTATGAGCGGCAGTGGACTAGAGAACTCCTGAGGTCCCAGCCAGCTTCAGCTGTTCTGTGATTCCGTGATTGCCTGACTACTGTCTCAAGCTGCTTGACTTGCACTTGAGAACTTGAACAATTTTTTTTAAGGCGGACAATAAAAGTAGTTTCTTTATATTCCTATTAGATATGTATGTTCTTATAATGCACTCGCAAATGGTCTCCATCTTTTCTGAATGGAGATTTCATATTTCTTCTTTCTTTAACATCCTAGACTGTGATTATCTTTCTCTATGTTTCTGTGTTTTTCTCTAAAGCAAAGTAAGTTGTGTGGCACAAATGAGATAGCGTCATTTTTTCTTGTGATATTTTTGTGATCCACATTGAGGAACTTGATCATTCAGTAAATGATTTAAATGACCTAATTGTATGGGAAGCATGTGGGCTTAGTGAAGTCACTTTTCTATTGGTTTCTTTATTTCATTGGAGGAAAAAAAAGCAACAGTGCAGAAGAGTGTAGGGATGGTCTTGTAGCTGATACATCTTACAAATAATTTTACTGGGTTTGTGGGACTCCATATAGTGATACTAATGATTTTGTTTAACATGAGATTATGATGCATCTTTTTAAAGGGGCAGAAGTTACTTGGAAAATGAAGTCTGTAAAGCCAAAGAGGACCATTGTGATCTTCAACATAACAGTATCTATAGAACTTCTTGAATTAATTTCTATTTGAAGTACAGCATATCTTTTGTGGAAAATAAATCAACACTATTTTAAAATACTCCTGGTGATGGAGAGCCCATGACAGTCCTTGGGAACTTCCTCCACTTGGTAATCTAAACTCTAAAAATTATTTCTGGTCTAAACTTTTCTGACTTCAAATCCCTCATTAAAACTGTCCCTTGCTGTGTTGCCTGTAGAAAATGTGACAATGGATGTGCTGTGGATAGGAGGGCTCCTGCCCTTCCTGCTGACCTGTATTGTTTCCTTGTTTCCTCCTGCTCTCCCCCTGAATCCACCTGTTTTGTCTTCTGTCATGTGTTTGGGTTTTCAACTTTCCCAGGCAGGGATTACCTACATGTTGTGTTTATATGGCATGGAATAGAGCAGGGTCTTAGTCCCTGGCAGGTGATCTTTGCTGATGAGCGTGTCATGAGAGCATAAAGGATTAAAAGAGGTTTGAGCTATTGTTGTCTTACTTTAACAGCTTTTAAGCCTGTCAAGAACTACTGTAATCTTTGGGTATGACTTCCTTTGTGGCAAGGACTTCCTCCATTTCTTCTTTAAGGACAATAAAGACTGGAGTAAATCATACCTCTCAGAAAAACAGCTGATCTCAATGGAGGCGGGGGTAAAGGGAGGGAAAATTTCCAGTGATAGAAAATCCCTTGCAGCCCTCAGCAGCATGCTGTAGTGGTTAGGAATTCAGTGTTTGCTCATCTCTACATTCTCTTCTGAATTTATCTTGCTTCAGATTTCCAGGATGTTGTTATACCTTCCTTAGAGAAAGAGAGGGAGGAATAAAAAAAACAGTGTTAAGGTTCTGCCCTGAGTTTGGGTACTTATGAGCTGTGGTTAACTGTCCTGTAATCTTCTGGTTTGTAAACAGATTCCCTTTTTCACGTTTAGTCCTGTTTTTCAGTCATTTAATGATATTTGAAGTGTGTTCTGCAAATCCTTCGCATTTGAGCAGTGTCCTGTTTGAGCTGTGGCTATCAGACTAGTGACCCTGTTTTATTAGGAATGACTCCAATGTCAAATGCTCAGGTAGCACTGCTTCTCCTATTTCCTTCATTATACAGAGATTAAATTAGTTCCTTGTCCATGCTAGCTCACATTCATGGTGATTAACCACTGTGATTCTTTCACAGTTACTATTTCCCAGGAAGGTGTTCCCCATCCTGTGAAACATTATGTGTTGCTACATGTAGCATACATATAAATACTTGTTCTCCTGGTTGTAAAATTGATGTTGTCTTCTCTCCATGAGACTTCTATGCCAAGAAATATGGTACAGTCTGAAAGTTTCACAAAGGCTTTATTGTGAGCTGAGCTCTTGGGCTAATCTCTTGATTTCCCAGCACTGCTGATAGTCACATGAGAAGGTTCTCTCTTCTCTGAGTCTTCATTCTCAAATAAGCTAATTGTCCTGGAGGTAAGGTAACTGATGGCAGACTTGAGATGAGCTCAGTTTGTTAGAGAATATTGCTAATAATGATGAGGTTTGTGGGTTCAATCATGGTTCAGGCCATTCACGTAAGAGCTGGACTTGATAATCCTTGTGGGTTCCTTCCAACTCAGAAGATTGTCTTTCTGTTTTTACTAATTTCCATCATAACATCATGCTTTCTTTACCCATCATAACTGGTAAATGTTGATACGGACTTCAGGAGCAGCAGTATCATGCTATCACTGTCTTGTCTTCCCATCATCTTCTCCAGTTAGAAATCTTTTCCTCTCCTCAATATAAATCCTGTCCTCTGCTTAACTTCTCTTTCATGATGTAGAAAAAAGGATTCCCGTGTGTTCCCTGAGCAGCAGGTGAGGAACAGAACTGTGGGCTAGTACAAGAAATCTGGGATAGGGTGTCCACTAGAAGAGATAGGAGTGAGAGGAAGCAGGACAAAGTGGCGAGTATATTTTCTCTCAGAGCTGTTTCTGAAACCAGTCCTGGCTGGGCTCAGTGCCTAGAGAAGTAGAAAGCTTTGTGCTGTGCAGTAAAAGGAGAGAAGGTCCCAAGGTGTTGGGCAGTCCTGAGATCACTGACCTCTGGCTGTGGTTCTCATGGGAAGGATCTCCTGAGGATGATGGTGCTGTGGTGGAAAGAAATGACAGAGAACTAAAATTAGGCTAGATTGTGAGACATGTACTGTGGTGCATTTAAAAGCGCAGAGAACCCAAAAGAGGAGAAAATACAGAGAGGGAAACAGTGTTCTCTGCCATGGAACAAGTTTAAAGAGAAGCTTCCTTGTTTAATGCTGTGACTTTTATTTCCATAGCTAATTTGATCAATAAAAGAATATAACAAGGATCCCTCTAACTTTCCTTGTTCTTTTAGCTGCATCTCAGTTCCTGCCCACAATTGATACAAACTTAAGTAAAACCTATTCTTCATCCTATACAAAAATTTCACGTTTATTTAGCAAAAAAAACCCCCCAAAAAACAGTAAAGCAGTAATATTCAGCAGTAATTTTTCAGCAGTAATACTCTCTCTATTTTCTGTATTTCTGTATTTACTATTAATTAATTTTGAAAACTAGAGGTCTGTGGAACAAATGAAATTAAAAGCTCTTATTTTGTCTATTTTGACTACTTTCTTTTTGGGGTTTTTTTGTGAGCCTGTACTCCTAGCGCGTAGTCTCCAGGAGCTCTGTAAGAAGGTCTGGAAGGAAAACTGCTAGCTGGACATGCCATTACTGGATTTAGAACTCTTTGGAAAACTGAGACCCTTATTATTGCTGATGTTTACTCTAGTTTCTTTATCATCAGATTCCAATGAAGTCCCTCTCTGGTGGGCAGTCTGCAGGGTTACCTGTTACAGTGCTAAGCTCTTTCAGCAGAAATACCCCACATTTTCTCTGCTGGCTGCTAAAATGGGATTTCCAAAATGTCTAAAATGTAGTCCCACTTACAGGTCATAGTTTGTAGGTATCCATTTAACACAGCTGTCCAGTGTTACTATTACAAAACTTTTGGTATGTTAAAAACTGTGTGATAGAGAGATGCAGAGAATGACGTGAATACTAAATACAGATCTAAGAACTCATGGTTTTGCTTCTTTTCAATTAATGACTGCATCATACACCATGTCTAATTCAAGTGAAGTGGTTGTAGAACTTCTGGAAAGCTTTAATGGAGTGCTTCAGATCTTGTTTATCAGATCCTGGTTAAAAAGCATATCATTTGAACATAAATGGTGGCATGTTATCATTTTCTACTGGAAGATTTACTGAACTGCTTAGGAGAGCTGACAGAAATGGCGGGTGGCAAAAGAGACATGCTTAGTTGCCTAACGTGATGGTCTTGTCATACTATGATATATTGGTCTGAAAATTCTTCAGTGTCTTACACGTGTGGTAGGAAGGAAGCTTTAACATGTCAAATTAAGAAAAAAAATTAGCCTATAATAACAGTGTTGCAGATGATTTGCAGGGAGTTTTTTTAATCATGGATATTTCATATCCCCCTTTACACATAATTCGTCTTGCTTTCTAGGAATGCGTAATTAATATTGTACTTATGCTAATTTGGAGCAATGATGATTGCAGCTCACTGAAATTATGTGTTCTACTTAATTGAACTTGACCAGCATTACTTAGAGATGACTCAATACTGCATATGGTACATTCTATCAATATAACCTTTTATTTTAAACAGTTTGAGACACAATCTGATTATTTTGTATTTCTGTTTCTGTACATCTATGGCACTGAATTTTTGCACGATATTAAGTTTTGCTTCATCCGTGGTTCAAAGAGTGCATAAAGTAAACTTCTTTAACGATCTTCTTTGGTAGGTACTGGTTTCTGATATAGAACAATACTGCAGTAAAACCACATGGCCTGCTTGTTTCAAAGCTTTTTATGCCTTTCAGCATGTAAACTCTTAATCTCCAGTATCCACAAATATCATCTGTCTTTGCGTATTACTAGACTTCAGATGGTGTAAAAGCGGTTCATACATGGATGCTGGTGGCAGCCGCTCCAGCAGGTGCACTTTTGTGCTGGAAAGCGCATCCCTGGGCCAAGGACAGGTCTGTGAAATGGCTTGCAGCCAGGGTGGCCTGCCTTCTCAGGCGGCAGCAAGAGGCACTGCAGCTGGAACAGGCACTTGGGACCTGGCACAATCCAAGGCTTCGGGAGGAGCTGGCAGCGTGGATTGTGTGGGGCTGGTTGTGGTTACCTCTGCTGCAGGGGCTGCTGCTGCCTTCCTGCATCTCTGTCCTCTCTGCTTGTGCTGGCAGAGCTCTGAGCGGTCAGAGGGGAGGCAGGGAAGGGGAGTTGTACTTTCCTGGGTGAAAGGGTATGGAGCTGTTCCTTGGGGACTTTTGCACCTCTTTGGCCTGAAGGAGGACTGGAAACAAAGGCAGACGATCTCTAAGCTGAATGCAGAATCATTTTATTGTACAGGCTACAGTGTTAAACAATGTTTTAAAGGCTAGTCTTATAATATGGGGGGGAAAATACTGTATTTAGGCCGTATAGGAAAGCCATCTTGCATTTAGAAATGCAAAATAATGATTTTGATCCTCCAGTGGAACTTCTGGTTGCTATGTAAGAAAAAGAATGGCATTTTCTTACCATGTGATTTGAATAAAACTTTATCAAAGTCTCTCTACCAAAATTATGAAGTTGTGTGCTGATGAAGTTAAATATTTTAAAGCATTTAAAATGGTTTGAATTTCAGTATACTGCATGTACATTTTGATCATGAAACTCAAAAAATTTTCTTAGTCTCAAAAATGTTCTTACTAACAAGCATAGAACTTCTATGCTGACAAAACATACTTTGAATTAATAACAAAAAAAATGAATTCTGTAAGTAATTCCACTTCTTTTCATTGGGAGAAATCTTATTTTTTCAATCTCTCGTTGAAAAGAAGCATGATTTTTATTTAAGAGAAAGTTTTACAAGATAAGCTAACAGTGTTGAAGATTAAAAATGTAGATGTGTTTTCCTCTTCTTGTTACATATGATGTGTTTTGAGTGTGGGCATGGAGATGGGAACCCTGGACTTCAGACACCTTAATTCTTAATACCAAGACAACAACATACTGCTCAAAAAACTTCCCAAAGTCTTAAGAATCTTCAAATACCAGTCTCTGGTTATCCAGGAGAGTAACTTGCAATTTAAAAGTAGTACAGAAATAATGCAAAATCAGGCCTCTTGTAATGAATTATTTATGTCTCTCATTTAGCTGTAGCTTTACTATTAAAGTTGACTTGAGAGACTTACCTTTAACCAGGACTATTTCCTAACACAATAACATCAACAGAAATGAGGCAGCATTAATCTTTCTTGAATTGAATGCAGATTGACATTGTTAAGAGTATGCTGCTCTGCAGTTTTCAGTTTTGATTTTTTTAAATAACATAGTGTCCCAGAACTTTGGTGGATTTGTTTTTCTGAGAGGAAATTTTTGAATTTTGTTTTTATCTCTGTCTTCTAATTCAGTAATTTACTTAAATTCGCTACTCTTTTAATTTTAAACATGAAAGACTTTATGATTTCATGTGAGAGCTTCCTCTTAGGCCTCAACATCAAACACTAGTTAAGTAAGTGAATTTTAAAAAGAGAAGCAATGGAGAGAAATGTATATGTGAAAAAAGGAAATGTGGGGACAAATGAAGTAATATAATGCAATAAACTGTGAGCTTAAAACCATATCCTTGTATGAGTTGTTGTTCGCTTAATGTCTGAAATGAAAATTTTGAATAAAATACCTTGCTACTGTGAAGTGATTAGATATATTCCCTGTTGAGGCATTTCACAGAATCACAGGATCATTTAGGTGTCAAAAGAGCATTCCACAATGTCCTTTACTTGCCTTTATGTGGTAAGCATATTTATATATTATCCCATTATTTGAGAAATCTCTTTCAAATTTGTATATATGTCTCCTTTATAAAGGCTTCTGCTTCAGCTATCACCGCGTCGGTTTGTATTGATCTGGTCGATATAGAAATTTCTTCAGGAACAGTTTGCGTTATTGAGGTGAAAAACCGGCTAATGATGCAAGAGTGATTTTTTCAGCCTTTTTGCCCTATGGTAAGAAAAGGTCTTCCTATTTGCCTCTCCAATATAATTTTTTTTTTTACCCATGAATGTGTATAAGGTAATCACAACTTGACAGTTGTTGAACTTGTCCTATTGTTGATCATATCAGATTCACCTGTCTTACTCCTGCATCAGGGACCAGAGTGACTTCAAGAACCTACTTAAGTGGTTACAAACTATTTTAGGCTTCCACTTAATAAAGAAGTAGAAACATGATAAAGCCTGATGCATGGACATTTTGCATGAGAGTGGCCACTTTGGGGTAATTTTAGAGCCAGGCATTCTGCTCCAGCCTACTCTCCCTTCTGCCACCAGGAAGACTTGGCAAGTAACAGCAGGCTCCAGGGAGAGGACTTGCTCTGTGTCCCTGTTAGCTCCTCATACTTGGAAGCAGTTGCTGTATTCAGGAGAGTGGCAGTCTGTTCAATTGCATTGTTGGAGTTTCATCTTGTAAATGAGACTGTTGATGCCACGTGTTTCAGATTTCCTCTCTACATGTTGGAAGCCTGTACTTTAGTGGGGTCAGAGGCAAAGGAAGTTGACAGAACCTTCTTACTAGTCCCTATAAATGTCATAGAATCTTCTGGGCAATCTGCATTGTCCATTCCTATGATGATAAATTCATCTTGGCTCTAGACATCTGTCAGTGTCCTCCTGTTAGGTATTTCCTCTTTTTTCAATTCTTGCACAAGTGAAGATTTCATCCCAGGTAACTTAGAGCCAGTTGCAGGACACCCCATTAAAGTGCATTATGCAGATGTTGTTTCTTGACAGAAGCAAGGGTGTTTTGGCACTCTGTTACTGTCTGAAATTCGTTATGGATTTAGACAGCATTTGTATGGATATTCAGTATGTGGTCTGTAGCTTTTTTTTGTATTGTGGGTGCATACTGTCATATAGTTATAAATCTGACCTCTCATTAATAATTTATTTTCTTCTCAGATGGTGACTGTGTTCATTTCAGGGTTCTTCCATATGTCCTGTCTTTCACCCTTGAAGTTTTCATCATGGTGGTGGTAGTCATTGCTGTTAACTTGTGTCCCTGTGCGCCTTTTTTCATTTACTTTTACAATTGTTTCCTTGATAAGGGGTGCCACAAAGGTGCAAAACCTGAGTCTCTCCAAATGTCTCAGTCTCTTTCCAAGCATCTGGGTCCCAAGGTGAACACTTGAAACAAAAATTATATTACTGCAAACCCTTGGGCTCACTGGAGAAACTATTACCTCTCAATTTGCTAGAGCTCCTTTGTCTGTGAACAGATTCTAGTCTAGTCTGTGCTTTCTTTTTCTGACAATACACTTCCCAGCTAACCTCTGTGATGCCTTGTACCACACATCACCTAACACTAAGTATGTCTCCCCTCTGTGAGCTCTCCTACTCTGTATCCTTTCAGCTAGCTGGCTATTGTTTCTCAAACTACGGAAAACTTTTGCTATAGTGGCAGTATGAGGCCACAGGACAATACTCCTCAGTTCCTTGCCCAGTCAGTCATGCCTGACAGATCAGTCTTTTTGACTTTTGTCACTTGCCCAAAATACTCCACTGTCACTGTGTGGGGGCTGAAGACTTCTAAGAGCTTCATGAGTGTTTTGTGAGTACAAGTGAGAACATTACTTCAGTTAGATCAGTCCCTATAAATTCCAGAGGGGGATGTTTGACATTCAGTGTGTGTTTGTTCCAGTGTCCTCTCCCTCAGCTCTGTAAAAGCCCGTCTGTCACATGTCTGCTCATGCTCACCAAAGGAGTAAGCCTCTGTTTTCTGCCCTTTTCCAGGTTCATCAAAAGCTTTATTAGGGTTGTTTAGGTATTTGGTGGCTGGTTTGACTTAAACCTATAAATGCACAGCTACATGGGACTGCCTTGTAACCTCCTAACTGCCTGTGTTTGGCTCCACCTTTCCGTGAAGGTGCAAGAAATCTGGGATAAGTGAAGGTCTGTATTTTCCATACACATTTTTTAAGTCTGGGTATGTGTAGAGAGAAACTTCTACAGTTGTGGCCACATTTTATCATAATCTCTGTTTTTCCTCCTAAACTTCAGACCTGTGAGTTTCCTCATTCAGACACTTGACATCAGGGCAGCACAAGCAAGTACCATGCTTTTGTATTCACAGATTCAGCACTTGAGCCTGGGTCTTGGCCCTTTTGGTTTATTAGCATGGGCAGAGCCTCCACACTGTTGCTGAAAGGATTAAAGTTTTCTCCATGTTTGCTGCCCTCTTAGTGAATAGAGATCAATAAAGATTTACAATGAATGGCCAAAGCAGGATCTTTTGCCTTGATGAACCTTGAGTCCTGTGTGCAGTTTTGGGAGCCACAATATAAAAGAGATACAAAGCAATTAGAGAGTGTCCAAAGGACAGCCAGGAAGATGAAGGGCCTAGAAGGGAAAGTCATATGAAGCCATTGATGAGGTCACTTGGTTTGTTCAGCCTGGAGGAGACTCATTGCAGGTCTTCAACTTACAAGAGGAAGAGGAGGGGCGGACACTGATCTCTTCTCTGTGGTGCCCACTGACAGGACCAGAGGGAATGGCATGAAGCTGTGTCTGGAAGGTTTAGGTTGGCTATCAGGAAAAGGTTCTTCACCCAGAGGGTGGTTGGGCAGTGGAACAGGCTCCCCAGGGAAGTGGTCACAGCACCAAGCCTGACAGAGTTCAAGAAGCATTTGGACAATGCTCTCAGACATATGAGGTGATTCTTGGGGCTGCCTTGTGCAGGGCCAGGAGTTGGACTGGGGTGATCCTAATGGGTCCCTTCCGACTCGGCATATTCTGTTATTCTGTATTCACATCTTTATCAGGTACTTTGTGGTATCTGAGACACTGAAGGTATTGCAGTTTGCCTGGACACCTCTGAGGTCATCCAGTAGGGAATTTATAGCAGAAGCTTAGTGGCTTGGGGACATTGACAGTGTGAGTGTACATCTGGACTGTCATTCAACTGAAACATGTATAGTTTATATATTTTGTTTTTAATATAGTAATTATCATATTCTGCATCTGGTTTTGCCTGACTTTCCTGTTTATTTCTGGGTTTTTTGAAGTTCTATGTTTCTCTGTGGTTCAGAGGGATTTAAATTGCCACCTGGAAAGCCCTTCTTGGCATTCTCACCCGCTCCATGAAAGAAGATTCTGTTGGCCCTGCAAAGGAGAAAATTTCTCTACTCTCAAGTAATAAAGCATTTCTCAGACTGTGAAAATACCTATGAAGTGCACATCATGAAAAATTCCAGTGGCTAATAGGTAACCTTTAGCATTCTCAAATTATTTTGAAAAATTCTAAAGGCTAAAAGCAGCATAAGCCTTACTTGTAGAGCACAGCACTGCAGCTCAGGAAGGTGCAGTGTACGGTATGTACCAGCACAATTTCAGCCCAGGATGTCCTTTGATAATTAACAGAGTGCTGTCATTTCTTGTGGAATCTGTGTGTCAGCATCAGCACCAAAGAGAGGAAAGAAAATTTACATAGCCCCTGATGAATACTACTCTCCCCTGCGAAAATAGGATGGCAGCAGTAAAGAGAGTGTGTGGCAGAGTCTCAATCCTCCCTTCCCATCCCTCTTCCCTTTCTATATAGGACTGTACATTTGCACTGACCCCAAAGAAAATGGCTACTATTCTTTTTTTTGGTTACTGAAAATAACAACACCAGGCTATTTCAACCAATTAACAGAATGCTAGTATCTGACAGGAATGGAGAAAGCAGACTTCTGGAGTCCTCCAACAGGAAATAACGATTCTGTCTCTTAAGAGACATAATTAGTAACAGCTATCTCTGGACCTCATGATTTCTTACTCTCAAATCAGTTTGTCCTCTGCTGCCTTCTGTTCAGCCGCTGAGTTTGATCTGCTATGGAGAGATGGTATTTGCTGCCTCTTGTGGGGCTTTTTTCATTGCCATTCTTTTTAGCCGAATTGTTTCTTGTGTCAGCATAGGACCATTGCCAGATTTGCTCTGAATGTCCTCAAGGAACAAAACACCCATGATTTTAGATGTCATTTTTTCTTCTTGGGGTTTGGTCCTTAAGGTTAGGTACAACCTTGGTACTGATGTTATAATGGCAAATTGGTCATCTGCCAGTCATCTTCTTTTAAAATTTAATGCTTTTTTTTTTTTTTTATATTATACATTCTCTTTGCTCAATTGTAAACTATATGCAGTTTTAAATGAGAGACTGACATAAGAAGATAAATCAATCGATGAAATGTTATTGTTGAATATTGAAATATGGGACCTTTAAATAGGCAGGCGTAGATATGATGATTCCAGTTAGTAGCCTGATCACATATAATGTAGTTAAAATATTATATGCTTAATGTAGTATGTAGTTATTCTATTTCATGAAACATTTTGTATGTTTTTCTATCCAGTGGAGAAGGTCTGAGCATAGGTTTTTAAAATGGCTATTAAATTATCTTAATCAAAACTAGTTAACAAGTCACAATAACTTCAGCGTAACTTGCTAGATGCTGTAAAATCATTGGTGGCTACAAGAATTATTTTAGGTAATACAAAACCTGCATTACAAAGGCAAGGAATCTATCAATTGCTCTTTTGGTACTGTGCATGATATTTTCAGGTGTAGCTGCCCCTACCCTTGTAATTTGTTCCCTGTAAGAGGCTGTTTCTGTCCTTTTGTCCCCAAGCATTCCTGATATTTCCTCTATACACTACTTTCTCTGAGTAGTTACGGTGTGTCCATTTCACTTCCATTGAGCTTGCCCTCAACATTGAATATGCTTAATATTAAAATTATTCAGACTTAACACCATGCTTTAGGTGGAAACACGATGTGGTGAAAAAAAAGAAAACAGAATTCTAGTTTAAACTGAGCAGCTGAGTGCTTCTCCAGCCTTTTCATCCTTCATACTTAAATTCCTGAAGTAGTATTTCAGGTGGGAATTCCATGTTCATAGCAGGTTGTTTTGCAGGTATTGCCTTCTGATCCAGGGCACTGAGGCTTCATGAATGTGAGCAGCTCTGGGAAATGCCATCAAAGTTCTTGCTTTCTTTTGTCCTATGCCTCCATACTGGCAATGAAATGGACACCTACGGAGAAGGGAGGTGGTGAGAGGGATGAGACAAGACTCTATCTCTGACAAGAAGTGCTTACCTTTTCCACCTCTCCTGTGCTTTTATGTTAGCACCTTCCTTCTGTGCAAAGGTCTTTAACATTCATTCATTCATTTGGAATTTCTAGTTCTTACAATACTCTCGAGACTTACAAATTTGTGTAACATTCCTAAAACTCAGAATAGAATACAAGTCAAACCCTGTTACGATTCTTAACTATGCAGCCATGGTTTTTGATTTGATGCCAGCTCTGTAGTCATCCTATTCTGTAAACTCAGATCTCGGATGCAATAGCACAGAGGATGGCCCTTCCAGGTTGGTGCGGACTTGCACAACCTTTGCCTTATTTCCAGCTCTTGCTTGGCTTTCTGCATCCCTCCTTATGCCTTGTAACAAAGTTAGGTTCTCTTGTCTATGAAAAATCACCACTGTCATCTCTGTCTCAGTCCCAGTTATTTAAGGAATGTTACAAGTGTCACCTTTCAGAATCAGAACAGGACAGTAAAATTAATTCAGTCATTTCAAACAGTATTATCACACACTTTTAGGAACTCATGTAAAATTCAGAGGCATCAGAATGTACGAAGTGTTCATTATTTTTCATATTTTTAAAAACCTTGTCCGTAGGTTGAAGACGTCCGATACATTTTTGAACCTTATTCCATCTCTGATATGAAATACACATACTTCTTTTTTTAAGGCATGAAATTCTGTTAGAGTTACATGGAATGTATGAAAGTTGGTATAAAAATATTTGTAATAACATTTTGAGAACTGGCAATACCACAATGAATCCCAGTAGCACACATATTGTTGGTCTAAATTGAAAAGCTGTAAGCTAGTAAAAAAAAAGATTCTTACAAGAGAAATGGCATATTTTTAGATCTTACTGTCTTATAATGAAATCCCTCGTATCCATGTAGAGCTTCTTGACACACCTGTAAAATATTTTACAGTAGAAGGTCTGAGTGCTAAGTACTGTGGACAGCAAAAAGGAGAAATTTTAAGATTGAGAGAGTACTCCCTTGGCATTAAATATCATACCTTACTTTCTTCCGGGTGTTCCTGTGCTCTTGTCTCCCGCAGCTACCTATAAACTCCAGTGCCTTAATCCATCTCAGTTTTCTATTTTTGTTGTAAATCTCTTTGTTCAATAGGAACCTGTAGTGTTCCTTCTTTCTGTTAAGCATAATAATAAAGAATATGAACAGAAGGAGTGAAAGCAGGAGAGCTGTGACTTGTACCATGTGAAAGCTGCCCTTCTTTCTGAAGGAGATACAAAAGGCGGGGCAACATTTGAAGGACTGGAACTAGGAAAGAAGTAGGAAGAATCATCAGAAGGAGTATCTCAGAGATACTTCTGTAAATTTAAAATAATGAAATGAAAAATTGAAGAAGAGAAAGCAGAGATTGAGATAAATTTTCAGTAAACCCTGTGATACTGTCTCACTTCAGTGTAATCTCTGTGCATCAACTCCAGTATGCCTTAGATTTCTCTAAATCTTTTCAGCGTGCTAAGTTGATAAGTCTGCTGTAATTTTTGTAGTTGTATTTGTGTTGTTATTTTCGTGCTGATTCATGCTGCTCTGAAACAGTCCAGCCGGTAGCCCAGTAAACATGGAAGGGAGCAGGCTGGGAAGGATGGAGGTCATGAAGGACTGGGCTCAGAGGTAAACTTCAGTTGCAATAGGATTGCACGTGGTGTCACCCACAGAGCTGGTGTACTGAGATCTGCTGCAGAGCCATCTTCCAGGTGGTTCTTGCAGTTCCAGGATTTCAGAGGAGAGACAAGTAAGACAGTCATGTGATAGGAGAGATCCTTTGGTATTGTGGTGAAATGAAAGAATAAAATTGGACTATTTCCTCTGGATGAAATTTCTCTCAAATTATCATGTAAGGCATTGGATTTTGTGTGAATCACTAATGTCATCATATTGAAGTTTAAATTTCCATAATGCCTTAATTTGCATGAAAACGTACTTATGCTCAGAACAATATCTTATACTTTTCTAGATGTTATATCCACATCTTCCAAGTACTGCAGATAGTGCCTTTAATAGTGAACTCGTTCAGCTGTCAAGGGGAGAATACAGATGGTTCTGTAGAAGAACTGTGGATATTTGCTGTGGGTAAAAAATTGGCCTGTGCTTTGCTGTGAGTAGGGAGAATCAAAATGGACTGAATAGTTGGTTTTGCAACCGAGAAACATGTATCAGCAGCTGGATGTGTGTCTGGATCTGGACCTGCAGCCTCCTGCAGATTCTTTGGCAATATACAGTATGTAGTGTCCGTTGGAGGATCTTGTCTTGCACTTGGCAGCATAGGCTTTTAGCTCAATAATAAATCATTCTCAAAAGCCACTTTTCCCTCAAGAAAGGATTCAGGGATTGAGTTGGAAAGTCTGTGTAAAAGGTACTGTGCTCTTAAAACCTTAAAGCTTAGTTTCAAGCATTGAAAGCTTGAAAAACTGTTTTTAAAATTATTGACAAAATGGTTTGTCATCATTAATTTGGAACTATGTAGTAGCCTGGAAACCTCTGAATGTCACCAGTGAAACCACGTTCTACTACTTTCATAATTTTTTTGTCTCTATCTGTTCTTCCCTGACATCTTTGGCCTCCATGACTTAAAGGATGACCTTTAGTTAATGTCTACCTGTGAGTGTTGGTTGCAGTTTATCAGCAGGACCTAATGATGCTTAATCTCCAAATACCTGCCAAAATGCCATTTCTCTGCTTAAGCTCTTTGTCTTTTACTTTCAGGAAGTGCGAGACCTCTCTTCCAAAAACTCACTAAAATTACTTAAGAGTTCTCGGTGTTGTTTATTTTGGTTTGCAGTAGCCTTTGCTCACACTACTGACAAAGTCGTTTATGTCCCCCTCCACGTTTTTTGCAATTAGCTTTAATACAGACTGAAAGTGAGCATAAGAGCAGAGTACATACAATTTTAAGTAAATCTTTTTAGCAAATCCTGTAACAGTCATATGGGACACATGATGGCTCAGTAAAATGCTCTTTTTTTCCTTTTATTGTTCTCTGTTTCCTCTCCACCTCTTCTAAGTACAAACAAACAAATAACTTACAAATCTAGCTCTTATTTCCATTGTGTAAACTGGAAGGAAGTGGCATATAAATTTAGATACTCTTTACAATGAGACAGATTGAGTAGCAATTTGACTGTAACTCTCAAATTGTCTTAGCTAGGGATCATTGTGAGGGTGGGAAGAAATATGAATCTGGGCTTGTTTGGCCAGGATTGCAGTAGGTGTTGGAGGTACTAGATAGCCAGTGCTCTGATGACATATACAGAGAGTGGACCCAAGTATTTTCTGAGAAGCAAGTCTGAGCTAGGGTCTTTGGGAGAAAAAAATTATTGTGCTTGAGAAAGTAAAGAGGTAATGTATGAATGAACTAGAAGTAGGTTCATCATGAGAACTGAACTGGAGACAGTCAGTTTTGGAGCACAGTTGGTTTCACAGATAGCTGATCTCTTCTTGCAATATGTTGTTGCCAGTTTTTAAGAGAAGGGTTTTCCCCTGCTCCCCTGCCTTCAGCCTGCCATCCTCTTCCCTCTTCTCACATCTATTGGCTCATGTATGTGGGCTGGTGACCTCTCTTGGGCTTCATCTGGAGCTCAGCAGACCCTTTTCTGCATCAAGTTAACTCAGCAAAACAGTGAAAAACAAATTTAGCAGAAGCCTGTTTAGGCTTTCCTCCTTTTCTGTGAACTGAATTGACTCACAGAGGGATCTGAGATTGCTATAGACTTTATAAGGTAAGCAGTGGGAGCTAGCGGCTGATGAGGAAAGGCAGAGAGAAGAGGTGGGAAGTATTCCCATTGTGGTAGTAGTGAGCTGTTAAACCACTAGTCCCATCTTAACAAACAATTCTGTGACCACTGATTGGCCTTAAAGGATCACGTGCATCACTGGGAGAAGTGTCTCTCAGGATGGTGGTCTTGCAAAACAGTTGGCAAAGTGGGGGTTGCCCAGCTGGGAAATCCCTGAACTGAAAAACCTACTAAGAACCAAGTTTGAGATATAAGAAAGCCGAGATTGTGGCTGCTTGCTCAAAGTCAGCATGGTATTCATGTAGATGCAGGCTGGAATGCATTTGAAGAAAAGAGCCTCTGTGTAATTTTACTTGGGTAGCCGAATTTCATATTATTAGAAGTCTTACTCCTTAAAGTATATAACATGCATAGTTTTTTGGGTTTTTTGACAGCCAACCACTTTATTAGTTTGTTCCAAACCATACTTTTGCTGGCATGAACATCATGCAAGTCATCAGTGTTTTTGACTCAGCATTTCCCCAGTTTCCTAGTGATGTGCCGTATAGTCCTGCAACACCTACCTTGGTACATGCAGTATAATTGCATACTGTTCCTCTCTATACGCTAAAGTTGCATGCTTGTGTTGAGTTGATGATGCGTTTCCAGAAGTCTGTATGTGATGCACATCATCATGGTGTCTAAGCAGCTGTATTGGTGAGGTTGCTAAATAGTCAAAGTATTTGCTAAGTGTTTTAAGCATTTCGTGAAATATTATTCATAGATTATTGAAAGAAAAGTTGGTACTCTCTACGTTTAGGAAGGATTTGTTTCTATCTGATGTAAACAAGTGACACATGTGCTCTTACTTTGTCTTTAAATGCCAAGTTTTTTTGTTCCTTTCTAAAAAGGAACAGCAGGAGTTTTGGTGGGTTTTTTTGAAAGTGAAAGAGGTTTATCAAAATGTTTACTTCTGACTCTTTACTTTTTGTAATCTCTTTGCTTTTTTGTTAAAAATACCAAATTAAATAGATTCTGCAATCGGTACAAGATGGCAATTTTGATAGGACAAAATCAAGTAGCTTCAAAGCTCAGTTTTTCTTTTCATAGCTGTGATAACATTGAATTTTTATATTATTATTTGAGAGTGAAGTTCTAGTGAATAATGTGTTACAATAAAAGATAAAATAGTAAACAAAGTCTGCAATTCAAGAAGATGTTGATTAAAATTGGTTTATTGCTTGTAAATCAAATCCCCAAATTTTAGAACCTTGATAACAGCCTGTATTTATAAATAAAGCTTCACAGAAGAGCAGAAGTTAAGATCTGCTCATCATACCAAGAATGGAGAATTTTGAAATGTGAAGAAAACCTCTGTTGTGAGGCATTATAAATTATATTGGGGTACTGTGTAATGTTGCAATGAGCTAAAAATCTGCTTGGAAAACTGTTGTTTAGTCTCAGTGATGAAGTGTTATTAAACTTTCAATAGATATAAGAATTTCCAAGGGGAAAGCAGCATATCCTTACTGTGAAGCTGCTTTCTTGTAGGTGTCACTCTCTTGTAAATATAACTGACCCTAGGAGTATTGGTCTTTGAAAGCACATAAGAATAGGATTTATGGTTCTGAGTTAATAAAATATGCTGATGCCACTGTAAGCCCTACTTAGATAGACAGCAGTAATCTCTGTTGAGCAGTATGAAACCGTCTGTCTCTAAGTAGTGGAAAGCTAATAGTTCACAGCAAGGTTGTACCACATCCAGAGATGAGAAAAAAATGTGTCTGAAGTCAGAAGAGTTTTAGCTGCATGATTTTGTTTTCTTTTGTAATTGTATTCTTTCTCCTGTGCTAATATTGTACATCATGTCAAGTAAACAATATACCCTAAGACTACAGAGGAAAATGTGCTTTTTAAAGTTCATACCCTACCTTACTTTTGTTGGCTTTAGCACAAGGAACAAGATTCTTCTGAATCTACGAGGTGAATCTGAAGTATGTGAAATTGGTGTTAAAGATGGGGTATGTTGTGTGTTCATAAAGAAAACACATTCAGTTCAATAATGAGATACATTAAGAAGGCTAAGTTAATATGTTGCCACATTGTGTGTTTTGTATAGTATAAAAATGCTGTTTCTAAGTTTTTATCTTTCATGAAAGGAGTTGATAGAATTATGTTTGAAAAGATAACTTTGAATTTGTAATTTTTCTATTGTGTTTGAAATATTTGACATTTAAATACGTGGTTGTATTTACATATATTGCATTTTCATTACAGCTAATCCTCTTGAAACTTGGTTGGCAGATGCCTTAAGCAGTTCTCTAAAATTGGGACAGATACAGTATTTTGCAACCTTGGAATTTAATTGCAAATAAAGAACATTTTGTAATTGTATTTTTCCACTCTTAAGATTCCACTTTTAAATTTTAAAAGAGAATTGCTGTATGTAAACAAAAAGGAAATAGACTTTAGTGGAGTCATTATATCTGACAATTTACTAGTTGTCACCTTATTTTATTATAAAATATTAATAATCAATATTTTATGTGCTGCGAACATAAAGATTACCTCTCTGAGCTACTTAATATTTTAAGTAAATAAGTCAGTTGGAACAAACCATTCTGTGTACATCGTAAACCACACATTTTTACAAAAGGCAACAGTTTTCAAAATTAAGATTGCTTTAAAATTTGAAAGGAGAGTAGAAAAGGAAATAATTTCTTTGACAACTGTTATGTTTTTTATAGTCCACAAATACTTGATGTCCGTATGTTCTGGGATTTTGATTTTTGTTTTGGGGCTTTAAAAACAAATATCCTCAGCATTTTTTCCCCCTAATTTCCTAGCTTTTAATTTATTCAAATGTTGAAAGATATAGCCAAATATAACAAAATGTTTGTATCTAAACTAATTTAGCAAATACCCTTAAGTTCACAGAATTCAATAACAGACACTTAAACAGTCTGAAATACAAGGGATAAAATAACTCAGTGTTTCTCTGTGGAGATATCCATTTTAAAATTTGATGTACAGCCTGGACTACAAGAATCTTTTGCTTTTAATTAAAGTTGAATTTTTTTCAAACTCAAGTTGCATTATGTTTGGAAGAGTATCCAACAATTCCTCTTCTCTTCCAAATAACTTACAGTCCACTCCCTCTTGTGATTCATCCTAACCTTGGCTGGATTCATCCATTCAAACATCAGTTGCTTTGCTAATGCTCCTGAGCTAGAAGAGCCCCTCTCCCAGGCTTCCCATACAGAGGAAAGCCACAGGCTCTGCTGGGAGCGCTGCGTTAGGTAGAGATTATATCTTGTGTAGATGTTTGAAGTTAGGTAGGATGAATCTGATTTTAGTATTGTATGAAAGCAAGTAAAAATGGTTCAAACCTAAATTATTTGACCAGGCATTTCCAGTTTAGCATTTGACTCTGGGTTTGCTCCTTGCTAATCCCTTTGGTCTTTGCTTTTGCATCTTCTTTTAATCGCTGTAGTTCTTCTGAGCTACTTGTTTTCCCTTACAAGAGTGTAAAAGGTCCTCCATGCTCACATGATAGATTTTTGATACTTGTATTCTTACAAACCTTTCACACCTTTTTTCTGGAAAGTTGCTGCTTGGTGGCAGCAGTTCATGATTATGAAGTGCCCAGTGGCTGCATTGAGCCAGCAGTGTTCCTTCCCAAGCTCATCTGCCTTTTGAAAAGAACAAAATACAGTGGGAGATTATGCCTTTAAGTTTGTTTACCAGATTTTTCTGTACGTATTTCTCGTGTGTTGGCAGTTTGTTTTTGCTGCGTTGAGGTCCCAAGTCTCACTCTTCACGGTCTTTGTGGAGGGAGGAAGGATTCTCCTGAGTCATGGTGGTGGTTTAGAATTGTTCTTGATGAATGTGTGTGTTACTGCCAAAATCCGCGACAAAATATCTGGTCTCAAAATATGTAGTTTGTTTAATACCACCAAGATAAAATACGGTAGGTCACAAGGTGATAAATGAGCTCTCAGCTTCCACAGCATCTGTGTTGGGAAGAGCTGTGCTGTGTTTCAGGGAGATGGCCGGAGTCCACCCCCACCAACAAGGTCTGCAAGGCTTGTTTCCACCTTTTACCAATCTCTGTCTCTCTTGGGCATCGCCTTGTCAGTGTAGTTGAGGGAGCTGGGCTTCCAGCGTTCTGCGAGGCAGGAGAGGGGAGGTTTCCTAGCCCAGCCCCTGACCTTCCCCATGGCAGCTGGGTGAGACGGGCATCCCTGCCATGCCGGGGCCTCTCTGCCTGCCTGGGATGCGGCACTGCTGGGAGCAGAGGGCAGCAGATAACGAGCAGGCAATTAAACAGCTTAGTAAAAGAAGACACAGAGTAAATGCTGTGTGCTGCTCATCTTCTATTTTCATAAACTCATACACAGGATCCAGTGAATTGGGAAGTAGGATGAAGGTTATTGCAATTTTGATGTAAACACTTATATGGCTAATCTCCTTCTAAATGCTTATGTTTTTAATCTCAAGCCTCTTTATGTGGCTGAGCTGCACTTTTTTTCTAACTTGACTTTGTTTTATGGGGAAATATTTCATATCAGATTGCTTAAGCTCTGGGCTGTCATGTAAATACCTTCTGTCAAGTATATAATACACATTTTAAAATTCGTCTAAATATTTATGCTCTTGAGGGGATCACTGTATCTTTCGACAGACAGTTACAATCTAGCGAGTAAATAAATCCTACTTCTTTTTTTTTTTCAAATCTTCATTGTTTTTGCAAGAAATTGTAACTGTTTGAAAGATATTTGAATCTTACAAAGTTCTGGAAGATAATTTTATTATTTACTTGAGAAAAAACTACCTCCTGTCTTTCAGCAGTGCCTGCAAATATATGTATGTGCATGTATGTATGTATATATACACACTTTTTTTTTAATGCTTGTATTTCTTCTAAGAACTAAATGCTGAAATATAACTAAATGAATCTATGTGTGCCACCACATTTAACGTTATCTATAGAAATGTTATGAAGCACAATTTTTGTTATTTTAGATTTGCTTCCAGTATGTGCTCCATGGATTAGTTTTTTCTTATTTTGTAGTTTTCCTGCCTGTATTACATTGGTAAGATCTCTGGTGTTCTGAGTCTTCAAAATGAAATAATTAAAAGTTCAGTGAAATTCAGTGGAGCGAAGTTTGGTAATTTTCATTCGTTTCCAGGTAATGAGCTGTATTTTTCCACATTTGTATGAGAAGGAAAATTATTAATAGTGAAGTTTAGAATGTAGTTTGTAATCCATGAGAGTTACAATAACTGTGATTGGTATCAAGCACAAGATTGCTGTAATATTAGATACATCAGAAACTGTTCACAGATAAAAAAAGATCTTGTGGTTTTAACTGAAGGAAGTATATTTTGGATGCTCGTCTGTATAAGTCATAATACATTGCATTTGCCTTTCTTTTTGCTTTTTACAATAATAAAATATAACCAGAGAAAGTAAATCTGTGATTTTAACATCTTTTGACAAGCACATTAGACTGTAGAAAGAGCATCCAAGTTGGGGCTCGGGGCATATGGTGCTACCTTCTGCTAGCATAGCTCCAGAACAAGTTACTGTGTTCACCAAGGGGTCATATTCAGACTCTCAGGTTCCTTCCTCTGGTCTGGGGGAAAAAAATGCATTTTCCCTTCACACGGAAAAATCAGAACACAAACTGCAAACCTCACTACCCTGTGATACCTTCATTGTGCAGAGAACACACAGATGCTATGAGATATTTTGCTATCAATCAGGTTTTTTGTCAGGGAATTCAAGAAAGGCACTATGTCTACATAAGCCTGTGTAGATATTTATAGTTATTTTTTCATTCTGAAAAGACATATAATGCTACTTTGAAAGAGCATATGTTTATATCAGGATGTGAAATCGCAGAAGGATTTGAAATGTATGTACATTCAAAGTATTATTTGAGCAGGTGTTTTATGAATAAGTAGCAAATGCCACAAACTTATTTTTCATATCTTCCTAGATTGTCTTATTTTATTTAGATTTAAAGACTGGTATTTATAATAGATAATCCAAGTGTTGTGTGTCTTGGGAATTCAACATATGGATGAGGATATGGAAGGCACTAGTTATATGAGATTTGTTGACCAGCTTTTAATTCAGATTGTCATTTTTAACACATGGCGGTGCAGATGGTGAAGTTTTGACTGTCCGTCAGAGCCCAAATACCTTAGGGACAGCTGTTGCTGATAAATCATTTTACATGCTTTAGGTCAAGAGTCGTCAAACCTGTTACAGCACCTGCTTCTACATATGCAAATCTGTTGTTTTGTCATTTCATTAAGCAAGGAAAAGTAGTGGTCTCTCTTGGCCATAAGTAAGCCTGGAACATATCCCGTACAAAATGAAATACAGCAAGAAGACAACTGTGGTCTCTGCAGTACAGAGATGGGATGCTGCTTCTGTTTGGGGGCTTTGTTTCTGGAAGACTGCCTGCAATTTTGAAGGAGGGTAGAAAGACAAGTACATGTTTGGAGGCAAGAAGTAAAGGGAAGGTGTTTGCTGTCATTGACTGTAGGGTAGTTGTGAAGTTTGACATGCCCAGAAGCCAGCGGGTGCCATGTGGGGCTCCCCTACACTGCATACCTCTGTTTTCATCATCTGGTGAGCCTGCAGCATGATTTCCGGGCACTGGAGCATACAACGTGTCTACTTCGGTTTGGAGCTGATTGATCCACAGTACAGAACATGCTTGTGGGATCTTCCCTTGCTATAGAAGAACATAAATGATTGAAATGTTTTCTTAAGAAAGAAAAGTATCATTTGTTTATGTACTTCAATGCCCAGCAAAAAAAATCCTGTCAAATGGCAGCACACTGCAAGAACTGGGGGTTTACTCTACAAGGTTATGCCTGGGAAACTTCTAAGATGTTTGTATTTGTTTAATTTATCAGGTATGTAGAGAGAGTTGAAATCATGAGGAGGAAACTTCTTTGTTTATTGCACTTCACAAGTAGGGCTGTGGCATGTAATAGAAATGGCACTTAGGGATTGTTTTTTTTAAGCAAACTGACAGAAGATTTTATCCTGCACTGCCATAGATTGCTGTGGGGGAGAAAGGGAAATAGTAAAATTGATGAAGAAGTGTTGCATGCTGTCATTTTAGATTATGTTATTTTGCCATGAATTTGCTGCTAATTTTTTAAAAGATACTGTAAAATTCCGCTGTTACAGAAAGTACCACAGTAGCGCTGTCGTCTGTTAATTATTTCATTCCACGGATAGTTTGTCAACAGTATTTTAATCAAGCCACCAGCAAAAATGCTTTTTGAACATTTTGTGGAGAAAAAAGAATACTCCCCTGACCTTTCAACCTTGTCAGCTGAGTTTTCCCATTCTGACAATAGGCATTATTTTTGCAAAGGTTGGAATTTTAACTCTTCGGTGAACTAGATATCATTTTTATTGGGACATTAATTCTAGTAGGTGCTAATCTCATCAAGATTTGCGGACATTTTCCTTCATAGGCCATTCTGATTTGTAGCTTTTTCTTTTCACAGCAGTATTAAATACCAAACCTCTCTGATATGGAAGTTCATTAGAGATATGTCTTTGATGGCAGCCCTTTCAGGGCTTCAGTTTCAAATACCTTGATGTAAAGCTTAAGAAGCCATTGTGTTGTAAGCCCTCCTTGATGTGTCTTATTTAGATCTGCATAGTAAATCAAGGAAAGTAAATAACAAGGCAGCAGATGGAAGCATGGAGATAAGGCCAGTGAACAATTGTATTTGTATTTTGTTATGATGTTGACAGGAGCTAAAATTCACTAATCTAGTTCAACTGATCTGCATTTCAAAGAAATCTCATTTAGCAGCAACTTGAAGGTTTGGAGGATAAAGTTCTTTTATTGCAGCTTTTATTGCATTCTTTGCTAATTTATCTGGTCAAGATTTAGCCTTGCTTACTTAAAGCAGCAAGCGTGTTACAAGGAGTCTTAAATACTACGAAAGCATTAATGTCTAGACTATGAACTGAAGGTAATTACATATCCAGCAGTGAATAGGCTACATTTAGGAAATACTGCTGTCCAAATGGAACTGGAAGAGAAATGCAGATAAGGTGTTTTCCCCCATTTTCTCCAAGTTTTTTTTTTTTCTTTAATTGTTAGTTTCTAATTGTGTGGAAAATTAATATAAAAGCAAATGTAAAATTATTAAATATAAACCCCAGAATTTCTTGAACTGTGAGATCCATCATACCATACTTTGCTGCTCTGTTTACAAACTGATAGCTCATATTTCATTTAATGATTGCCCTCCTGTATCTATTAAACAAAACTATTAAAAAGTGGACAATAGTTTAATAGAATGATGGACCACAATTATTTTATGTGTGCTCTAAAGAGTGCAGATGATGTACATGTAAGTTAGGTACTTCATATTAGATACAGTGCAGCCATGTCATTTGGAAAAAAAATGTGATAAATTGTAAGAATCAAATATCATTAAAATGAAAAGGGATAGAAAGTAGAATTTAGGGTTTCCTTTTGCAGTTGTTTAATCTTAAGGCCAAAACTGAGACTTTTACTTTGATTTAGTTTTCAGTTTCTAATATAAATACTAACAATGGACTATTTAGGGTGTTGAACACAAGTGTGTCCATACCTCTGTACAGATGTAATGATAATAAACCAAAGCATACCAGGCTGGTGTACATCCACTCTAATAATGGGCCCCAGTTCTCTAAGACATGTAAATCAAACCCGGCAGCTGCTATGTGTTAATGCTATAGTCCTTGCTGCCCTTCTGCAGCCTGTCCTGGTCACAGAGGCTACACCTGTGCCCCAAGGACTGTACTTCCATCTCATTTGCCGTGTGGGACTTTGCACTTCTTTGTAGTGTGTCTTTGTAGGCTCAAGAGGAGTGGAGGGGGAGGCAGCTGGGGATGAGGGTGCTTGCTAGGCTGCAGTGATACCTGATAGGTTTTGACTGCTGGACTCCGTAGGCTAATCAGATCAGGGAGTGGTAAATGCTTCTTTAGTTGTAGTACTGGCTTAAGCATCTTTTGGTTCCTTCTCCTCATTGCTGTACCTCTATAAACATTCACACAGGGTTTTGTGGGTCTGGTGGACTCCATAAATTTGAAAGCAGCTTCTATTTAGCCAGTTTGCTTTTCATCTAGGTTAGTTCTCCAGTATGGCTGACCATGTAGCTCCATGCATGCTTTCCTTGGCACAGCTCAGTGGCCAGTGCTGGGAACGGTGAGGTGGTACTGGTCCTGCCTCTGGCACTGGAAGAGATGTTCATCAGGCTACACCCCAAGACACACAGGCTGAGCTTCCGCTGCGGAGCGAGCCGTGCCACATCACAATTGTGTGATCCCACTTTATCCATGTTATGTCTCCTCACTCCTCTCTTGCCCTAGCAAGGATGACCATGTTTTGGTCAAAAGTTAATCACTTGTTTTGCAGGACTGTTTTAAAGTCGGCACAAGGGAGGAGTGAGAGTCTGCAGGTGGAGCTGAAGAAGGTTAGGGAAGTTAGGGCTGCTTTGGCTCCAGATTAGAGTGGTTTGAGTCATTGTGCTGCTGCATTCTGGAAGTTTTACCTTTACCTCCAGACCACTGTATGCTCTGTATGTGTGAAATGAAGTAGACAGTACAAATAGCAGTTAGTCAAAAAGGTGATTTGCACTGCTTTGTGAGAGAAATACATACCAGCCAATATAATGATGACAGTAAAATAAATTGAACTCTCCTAGAAAACTCCACAGTGTAAATGAACATTTATTTACATCCCAATCTGCCAAAGTTCAGAAGAAAAATTTGGAATTTAAAGATATCCAGAGGATGTCATCCTATTTACAGCACTGAGAAGCAAACAGGTTCATGAGATCAAGCACAAACATGTTCACATTTTTAGTTAAATTCTACCTTCTTCTGCATAACAATGTAAATCATCCCCTCAAATAAACATATGCTCCTATTGTCTGTCCTGCCACAGGCTCCAGTTTCATCACCCATAATCTGTTTTTAAAACCTCATGCCCTTGTACCTTTGGCTTCAGCATCGCTGGCTCTTGCTCCATCCCGCTTAAGCCCATCCTGCATTCTGACGTTGCCTAAGGTGACAAGGAGGGATCCTGGCTGTCACTGAATGCTTGCCTCTTGTCTTCCTGTCCCTGCTGGCTCCATGCACGTGTTGTGTTCCTCACAGAGCTGCATAAGGGAACAGTGTTTTCAGCAGAAGGGATAGTGGGAGAGAAAATAAAGGGAAGAAGGAGAAAAAGAGAGGAAAAAAGCCAAATGAAATTTTACAGAATTTCTTACATCTCTCTCTCTCTGCAGAAACCATTTACACCCTTGCCAGTAATACAGGAGTGCTGCAGCACCATAACAGTACTGGACAGTAATGAGTAATCTTCTCTCAGGTGATAGGGATCCAAACTAGTTAGCAATGAAGTGGATTAAAAAAACAAACTTGAATTCCTGCTACCATCATGTTGGTGTTGGTGTTGATTGCATAACCCTGATGGGCTGAATTGTGTGTGATGCTCCTTGTCTGGAATCACACTGAACTACTCAGCATTCATTTCTTCAGCTCCTCCTGCATGTCCCTGTGCTGAATGACAGCCTAAAGTTAGAAAGAGAAGGGCAGATAGAACTGGAAGGAATATGGGGGAAAGGAGGTGGCACTTTTCCCCCTGGTGAGGACTGGAGTAAAATATTCCCAGACGTGTTTGCCACAAGAAGTACTATATAAATTTACCACTATCTGTTTAACCTTCCCAAGCTTGGATCTTGGTTTAACAACAGTTTACCAAGTATTACATGTGTTTGTCCCAAATCCAGCATTATATCTTGGTTGGTGGATTGCCTAGTAGAGCTAGTTAGCCTGTGTCTTATCCATCTCGTATATATAATTTCTTTTGTGATGGTAGACAGGTAGTCAGGCAAGGAATATTTAGACATAAGTCTTTCTTTTGTTTTCATGCCATTCTGTCCTCTTACAATTCAGTTTAAGGTTGTATTTCTAGTCAATATATTTTAAATAAGTATTGACTAAATCTGCAAGAGAAATGAGGAATATTTATCTAACTCTTAATGATAATCCAAATCCAGAAGATTCGAAGAACTTGGTATACAACTGATGAGAGGAATATATTTTAAAATATTATCAATTTTAGCATGTCTTTTCAGGTCCTGCAGGAGATCAGTATAAAAACATAAGGAAGATTATTGATTATCTTCATGGCACTGATGCATAGTAGAAAGACCCTTTTACCTGTAGATAGATAATTTGTCCTGCCTTTCTCTTTTAACTATGTAGGAGAAGTAGTGCCAACTCTGATGTTTTCGGAAGCATTGTTTTTTTTTTGATCATAGCATAATAAGGTTTCTTAAATTGCAGCCAAACCAGACAGCTTCGTTCAGTTTAATAGCACAACATTTAGAGAAGTTTGTAATATAACACCTTTATTGCTTTAATTATTTACATCATGGGTAATCTCTTGTTTACTCATTCTCTTGTTTCCAGATTAGGACAATATTACCACAGCTGGAAGGAACTTCAGCACAGATATATTTATGTCTTTTGTCACTGTTTTAATACATCTTTCATTACAATATTTTTGGCATTTATTAGCAAAACAGTAATTTTTTTGGTGAGTTTATGTTTTTTGAGATAAGATTTCTGGGTAAATAGATAGCTTTTAGATAAACATGGTTCTAAAGACACAGGATTGTAATTTAGGCGGTCTATGCATATGAGAGTAAATATTGTTCAATCTTAAACCAAACCAAACTCAAAACTCCAATCCACTCCTGGATTTTATATGCTATGATATCAGGCCACATTCTACTCTAGTTTTTTACTTAGTTACACCGAATAGGCTATAGGTATTGAAAATAAAATTAATAGGATTCTTATCTACAAAAATGGAATTTTATATCATATTAATCCCAGAAGACTTAAGAAACTTCCTTGTATAGTCCTCAAATACTTTTTCTCTAATGCATTCTTCTTTGGCAAACTCTAAAAACGCATGACAGTCAAGAGATTAAGTATTTTATCAGTGCTTGTTTGGGATGGCTTTGTAATGCAGCTGTATATTTATGAATTGCCAAAAAAGTCCCATAACTGTTATGCTAATAAGATCATGATATGATGCATAGCTTTTACTTTGTGTCTTAGGTAATTTATGGGAATGGTATGAGCTTGCACACAAGTGTAGCTTTAATATTCCGAATTAATGTGTGTACTCTGAAATATATTTGTGTCTTTAAAATTGCAGATTACTTGTATTACTGTGCTGTTTCAGAAATAGAAAAAATAAGCTAAGAAATTCTTCATGTAAAAACTTCTTCACGTATCTTTGATATAAGTGGATTTCTACCAGGGTATAATTGAATTAAGGAATATATGGAATAAATTTTTAAAGCAGGCATGAATGCTTATTTAACCTTCAAGTGAAATTACATAACAAATGGTTGACAATAATGCATTCTTAGTTTACATGATTTTTTGGGGTTGCTGTTGATTTCTAATGCTTGCAAGCGAGATAAATGCAAATCGACTTTCCCCCCTTTATGTGCACTTGTTTGAGAGAGTCAAGAGGATATTCCTGGGAAGATTTTGTAGATTTGTTAATTGTAACTTGAAACCACATGTGGAAAGAGTAAAAATCAGACATTGACAGCCATTAGGTACCCACTTGTTCTCATGTGGTTCTTTCTCAGTGTTTAAGTAGTGGTGATGATAATTCTGAATTGTTATTGCTACTACCAGATTGTTTTCAATAGGTTTATCCTGCAATAGTATTTTACCTTCTCTAGTACACCTGGAACCCATGTCTCTAAATTTTGCCATTTTTCAAGAAGCTTGTCTTTGCTCAAATATCAGTGCTAAGACATTTTGTTCTTGTTTGGTACAGCTTGCTCTTATTTATAGTTAGTATCAAAGTGATGTGAAGCATATCAAACAGACCTTGAATACCTTTTGAGCTGTCTGGTTATATTCCTACCCTTAACGTTCTAAACAGAAAAGGTGGACAAATAATGGAAGGGAGAAGTAGCCTAAAATGTTGCTATAGGCCAGTGGTACATGAGTCTTTGATCATTAGCATGCTGTACAGTGAATTTCCTTTCATCCTCAGTGTAGCCATTTAAGCTGCAGAAGCAAATAGAACAGCAAACATTGTATCAGCCTCTTCTTTTTCAGAGAGGGAAATAGATTGAACAGTAAACATACTTTGATCCAGTATTTCAGACTGACCAAAAAAAGTGTCAGTTATTCAAATTCCTCACTGTAGGGTCTAAAAAGAGTGTTAATAAATAGGTATGTGTGTAGATTTACTGGAAAATGTCTGGGTTTTGGGTGAAATTTGAGGGTATTAATTCATGCATCTTGCAAAAGGGATTTTGGTTGCATACTGATGTCTGAAAAACGTTATTTCTGTCCTGCTATGTTTTTTTGTGCTAGTACAGGCTGCTTCTTCATATAATGTGCCAATGCACAACTCTACATATAGGGATACTTGGTTCACAGACACAAAGATCTGTATCCAGTAAGACAGCAGAAAGGACTGGTTATATTCCTTTGGTACACCTGGTAGGTATGGATAGAATTAATTAACATAGTTTTTGCTCAAAAGTGTGGCATGCCAGTCCATGACAGCAAAAAGTGTTTGTTCCTGATGACAGTCATTCACTTTCTGCTGGTTCAGAAGGCTTCCCTGAAGGAATTTTAATTGATCTGCACTTACCCAAAATAAATCAGAAACACTGCTGTATCCTAGAGATTAAAGCAAAAGAGAAGATATTGGAATACAGATTATATGATTTTTAAGGTGTACTTTGAGCTGAAACTTGGGAAATAGAGATGCTGACTTGCATTTATATAAGTGTTGAACTGAGTGGGAACACATGGATGAAGTTAGACTCAAACCCATGAGACCAGCGAACAACTTGAGAAGCAGAACCTTGCTTTGTAGCCCTCTGCCCTGGCTGCTTTGGGACTGAGGACCAGGGAGAGGAAGGCTACTGCTGTTTTACAGTAAGACTTTGCTACCTCATTTGATTTTATTTTATTTTTTCAGAGGTGGTGGTGTTTTGGAAAAATCAATCAAATTTATTAAACATATAGTAAAGTACAGAGAACCATGGGATTTTACTTTGGTGTTCAAAAGGATATGCCTGTACTTCAAATGCAGCTAAGAGTAGACTCCCTGTGTACCTAATGCAGTAATTCTCGTTCTCGAGTGGTGAATAGATCAGTGTAAAATGGATATCAATTGTGTTGAATTAGCACTAACATAAGTGAATATACATGGAGATGGGACTGGTCATCCTGGTTCAGACCAATGGTTCACTTAAGCTGTTCTCTGTCTCCAGTGGTGGCTGTCTTCTAAGGATACCTCCATCTTCCTCTTGATTTATGAAACCTCCTTGCATAAACAGCATCCTTGGGAAGAGGTTCACAGTTCTGTCACACAATTTGTGGAGAAGAAACTCCCGTTTTTCTTTTTAACTTGGCTTTTATTAGGCTTTCTTGAGTTCAAAGGATAGGGAACATACAACGTCTGTGCCGTCTTTCCATCATCTTCAGACTTCTGTTGTTTTCTATCATGCTCTTCCTTAAGTCAGTTTTTTTCCAGTCTGGATATTGGTGGCATACTGAATTCTTCTTCTTATATGGAAACTGTTTTAAGCCTTTGATCATGTATGTTTTGTTCTCTGAACCTTTGCTAGTTAGTTCTGTTTTTTTGTTTTCTGTGCTGGACAAGAGTGGAGCACGCTTTTCAAGATAGGGGTTAATACAGTGGCAAATGACTCATTACGCTTTGTCCTTTATTCCTTTCTCAATAATTTTTAACATTCAGTTTATAGATTTGACTCTGATGGAGTGGTGAGTTATAAGTTTTCATGAAGAAATTTCAGTGGGGCCTATCTATCATAAACCCCAGGCCTCACTTTCTGAGCAGTAAGATGTAGTGCAATAGAGAACTGTTTTGTTTAACAGAAGATTCAGATTAGAATGCTTATCAATAATGGCTAGCCAAGATGGTTTCTAGTGAGCCTGTGCTCAACAAATTGTGGTTTCCTGCTTGAACCTAGCCAGAAGTATTCACAGTGTCTTTGTGGTACAAAATAAATAATCAATAATGTGAAATCATCTTTTAACTTGTACACTTGCTTTTTCAAAGTAATGCAGTCTTGTTATTCTGAATCTCAGAAGCGAAGCAGGTGACTGCTCTAGGAGTAGTGACTACTTCACATGTCCCATGCAAAAAAAGAAATATGTGAAATGTGTGGGCTTTTTCCTCGGTGTGCAGTACATATGTGTAAGGATGACACTGAAGTGTGTTTAAAGAGATGGTTGTTATACCTTGCTATAAAACGCAATATGGATGCTTGCACTTACTGTGTTCCTTTCCCTTTTTACCCTTAGATAACTCCAAGTGAAAGTTAAGGACCTTTTGTCCTTATCTGCCATAGACGTGACAGACACTTTTGGGAGGAGGACCAGTTTGAGCAAAAAGGAAAAGACCATCCCTTCCCACAGCACAGCAAAGTGACAAAGTGACTCTGAAGAAATGTAAGTGATTTATAAATGAACTGTGGCTATGTTTCTGCTGTGGATTTATGCGCCCTGTGGGAGGAATACAGTACCCATCACTGAAACATATTGCTTATAGATGTAGAGTATGGTTTAGAAAAAAAATTTGTGGACCATGCAGAAAATACATACCCTTTTGATGTTAGTGTGATGGTAAGCTATGCTACAATTATTTTGCTCCAAATGGCAGTTGTTAATGGGAATGAAGTGTTGTAAGATCAAAAACCTGTTTTTCTACCATTTTCTACTCATTTAGATTTTGGTTAATTTAGATACATAGAAACTAAGCAGCTGTATCTCAGTCGTTCTAGATTTTGCTTACCTTCAGGAGAGAAGCAGGCATCTCCAGAGGCCAATCCAGCTCATTCTGAAAGCAATCACTAAGGAATGCAGTGTTACTTGCTAAGTAGCTTGTGTTGACTGCTTAGCTTTAGCCTAAATGTTCAGTGAACACTTTAACCTGGCACGTCTGTGTAAGATGCAGTGCCAGCTTCTTTTCTCCTCCCCATATTGTCATTCTCCCTCACTAAGCACTGTAGCTGCTCATAAATTTGGAGAATGGATCGGACTGAAAATAGCCAATTATTTGTTTGGTTTTGTTTTCAGTTGGGTTTATCCCAGCCTTCTCCCATATGGCTGTCCAAGGGCTGTCACTGGTACAAAGGGTGATGGGGGTGGGAATTAGCAACCAGAAGTGTGGGGGAGCACATGATGGCAGCTGTGCTAGTTTCTGCAGCTTAAATTCCTTGGTGAGCTGTAGTCTCGGACTATATAGATATTTTTAGTGCTTTGCCATTTATAAGAGTTAAAAAATGTGTGTGAGGCACCCTTACTTATTATCTAATGGGGAACTACTGTTTTGTTGTGCATTTCAAACTGTGATGGAGCAGTCTTTTGTGTCCTTTGTAAGTTAAAATTCAGATCCCCAAAACCATTAAATGGTCATAAGTGGCTAGCAAGTAAGCAGGTGTCATATTGTGATTTATAGTGCAGGCATGATACTGTATAATTCATATATATGTATATAATTTCTGAATTCTGAAGATGCTAGCCTGATTTTTTATAGGACCAAACATGATATGTGGGTTGGGTGATATTAAATGGTTAGTGGTTGGACTAATTTAGGCACAAGATCCTTGTCTCTTGAACAGTGAAATACTGAGTAATGTTTCATTCTCATGGTAAATACCTGATGGGAGGATGTAAAGAAGACAGAGCTTCTCTCATTGACACCTGGTGACAGGATGAGAGGCAGTGGGTACAAGCTGTGTACAGATTATTAAAATATATTTCCATTGAAACATGATATAAAGAACTCCTTGTCTTGAGGATGGTCAAACACTGGAGAAGCTTGCCCAAAGAGGTTGTAGAATCCCCCATCCATGGTGGTACTCAAAACCCAAAGGGACAAGCAGCCTGTTGCATCTGACCCTGCTTGATCTGGGGTTTAGATTCTATGAGCTTCTGAGGTCCCTTCCAATCTCAGCTATTCTATGATTTTGAGGATATTTATAGGTAAGCAAGATCAGAAATAATCTGCTATTTTATTTTATGACATTAATTTTTTTTTTTTTTAAAAATTCTATTTTAAGTATTTAGTTATTCAGTTTAGTATTTTACTTAAGTTTTGGCTAAAATATGTTGGCAAAATTTGCAAGCTTTCTAAAATGTGTTAAATTATATTTAAAGACTTGTGATTATAACTATGAAAATCACATTGAAGTCTGTAAAATTATCTTTTAGCTTTGAATTAGCACCAGGTTTCATGTGATGTGAACAGTCACATGATGGGGATTTTAGATGTTTAAAAATAGTGTCTTTTTCACTTGATCCATGGCAAGAAAGATACATTTTTAGTATCATTTTGTGCTTGGAAAAAAAAAAAAAAGACATAGCTAGGAACAAAGCCTTGCAGGTGAGCTCCATTAATCCACAATAGAAATAGCTGTCTTCCTGAAGTTTTTTTAGAGATCAATGAGACCATAAAGTGACTTAAGAATTTCATTATAAGCTCTGTTTTCAGTTACTTACAAATGGCCATTCTGGGACAATCCATAATTCAAGAGGATGCCAGTGTAAACATGTAAAACCTGGGCAAATGTACAGTGAGAATTCACAACATAGCCTTCTATCTTCTATGAATGTGTGATTGAGGGGCTCCTTGTGTTTTGAAATACTTAGGAGAAAGGGACTCTCTCTTCAAATGTCAGCTTTCTTGAATTTTAACTTCTATTAATTTGGCAGGCATTTTCTGCCCACAGTTTTGCTATAGCCTGAGTGTCTTTGCAAAAGTTTCTGTGAGATGGGTGTATCATTCCTGAAAATGGAAAAAAACCCCAGTCTATAAAAAGGTCTTTGACCTCTTCTTTGCTTTTGAGCATGGACTTGGAATTTGAAAGGGAAGCTTTAATGGGTTATAAGATGTGTCTTTTGCCATGCCTCTGAATGTCTGTCCTTATTGCACTGAATTATAAGCTTTTGAAAACTGCTGCTTACTCATACTCAGAAGAGGCATATTACTTTGTCAGCATATTCTGAAAATATTTCCTGTATATTCTTAATCTTGTAGAAATGACTGAGTCTGTCCTGGCTTGGAGATCAAACGCTGTATGACATTTCAAATTTACAGATCCCCTGCTATTTTCACAAGAGTGTCTTGTTTTCTGAATTTTTCTGGGACAGTGTATTTTGATTCTTACACTTGTTGGTAATTCTGTTTTTCTGCATTTTATGCTTACTTTTCCCAAATGCTATTTGCGAAGGGTGTCAAGAGTGGGATTAATTTCCCATTATGTTAGCCGTCTAAAAATGTAGGTGGTATAAATCTGAGCTGGGCACCATAGGCTTCTTTAGTCAGTGAAGAGAGATGGAGACTTCCAGGGGAGGATTCCCATAGACTCTTTTTATTTCCGTCTTTAGATGAGACATTTCTTTCTTTAGAGATGCCTGTTTCTTGTCACTGGCAATAAAAGCAACCTAGGGTGACTGGCACAAATTTAGACTTCTAATTTTTCTATTAAACATTAAGACAGATACATTCCATCTCATGTGACATAATTTGAGACTTAAGAGGCAGAAATGTTATCACTGACATTGACAAAACCATCCTGCTTTCACACTAATAAACAAAATTATTTTAAGAATTACTATGGTTATGGTGATATGTACAAGTTTATTAAAAGGACTTTTTCCATATCTCTTGCATATTGTATGTAACCATTAAAACAATGCATTTCAAATGCCATTTTAGTATTAACTATGAAGTACCAATAGATTTTGTGTGTTTTCTTATATTTGGGTTCCAGGTTAAGAAATGTGAATGTTTTAACTCTATGTCATTACTTAATTTCTTGTAAGGTAGTAAAAGGGATGTATCATGAGATTCTGGCATTGTTACCTTTTAGCTTGCAAGAGAAGATTGAAGAAATCTGGTGCTAATATCACAGACAAAAATGCACTTTTAGTTAATTTAAGAGTAAGAATTTAGGTGGCTTTCCAATTTGAAACAATTTGCTCTACTATCAACTAATTGATAATGTGTTCTATTAAATGAGTTTGTGATGAAATGCTGTTTTCCATTTGTTTTGAAGTATTTTAGATTTCCTTAGTAATTTAAACTGTTGTCTATATTTGAGTAATGGCAACTACATTGGCTAACCCAGGATAATAACATAACACCTTCTTCAGTCCCACTTTTCATGGGTAAGGGCTGTATGTGGGGAGCACTTTTTTGCCATGGGATAGTTGAATGTGTCTAAAAGGCATTAGAAGTAATGTATGCTGGCTCTATTTGCTTTTTAGCTAAAATGTAGGCATATGGTGTAGAAATGGTTGTGTAATCTATTATTAGATGTCTTTTTGTGTCTAATTGCCATGCATTTGAATTATTACCTTGAAGGGCTAGACTCACCTAGACTTCATACTTTTAACATCTCTTTTAACATACTCTTAACATACTTCATATTTTTACCATCACTGTGATGAGACTATGGACAAGAGTTGAATATGCTTCAAAGATGGTCTCAGTTATACTTGTCCTGTTGTTCAGAAATGCATAGGACTGCTCATGGTAAGCACTCTTTCTGTACTTCCACTCATGGTTGGCTGATTAACCCTTATTGGGGTGTATAAAATTTTTCTTTCAGTTATAATTTTGCTTTGACTATAACATTTTGTGCCTGAGGTATGTCTTTCGTTTCCATCTTTTGATTGTTATTTAAAGTGGTACATTTCATTCAGTATTGCATAGTAGCAGCATGTGTGTATTATAATGTAAAACTACGGCAAATACTGACTCCTGGAATATACATTTGGCTGAAGAAGTGATTTATTTTTTAAAAGTAGTGCTTGCAAATCGGCCTAAAGAAAGTGCTTAGGGGATGGAGACAACCTCATGTTAATAATTTTTAGTTATTTTCTCTTTCTCTGTCTACTCCTTCTAATATTTGCACAAAATAACATTCACCAATGTTTGTATCTCAGTATCACTAAGTTATGTGTTCTAAATAAGAACAAAATATTTCCCTTAGAAACACTGTTACATCAGTACTTGCTGGCCAAGATTCTCACTGGTAAGTACACGAAGCTTCACCGAGGCTGGCAAGCTGTCTCTTTTTAAAGTTGAAACAAATTTTATAGGCTTTAATTTTTTCAAGCCAATAAGATTGTCTGACTTTATTTGGATTTGGTTTGTATTATTCCCATCCTTCTGCAACTTTAAGAATGTTTAGTTGTGAATGGAATTTTATGCATTATCACAAAAAACCCAAAAGACCCTAGTTCTAAAAAAATGAAAAGGGCGGTTCAGCCAAGGTGCCACTAAACAGAGGATGTTTGAGTACTGAAGAACTGTGCCTATTTTTATTGAACTATAAATTTTATGACACTTTGTCCTGACCCTGTTTGAGGGTTAAACTGAGATCCAACAGGCTGAGAATATCTGGGTTCAGTGAATGAATCTGAGTATAGAAACCTGAGGACTATCTGTTCAAGAAACACATTAATGACTGCATCAAAGTTAACAGAACAAGTATTTTCCACAGCATAGGCATCTAAGTCAGCAGGGGCTTTTTAATAATAGAAAATTTCACATGGGCTCAATCCCATTCCGTGTAGAAAGTGAATCAAGTTCCCATCACACTGTTATTCTGACTCAAAATTTAAAAGCAACCTGAAGTTTCAAATAGGGAAAAGGGAAAGATGTTTTGATTGTTGCAGGCATTTTTAGAAAGTATAAATTTGCATTGATAGTTGTTCTAAAACTACCTGTGTGCTCTGCGTCTTGTCTCAAGTTGCAAACAAACGAGAGAAAAGGAAACTTTTTGCCAGCGTATCTTCATTTCTTTAGCCTATGTAAGGTCTCTTTTCTCTAGAGGATTTTGGATTAGATTCCTGAACTGGTTGAGAGCATCAGTTAACTGGACCTTATGCCATTCTGACTGTCAATTTAATTAATTTTTTACTTTGTGAGAGGTAGAGTTGTATTACTTTGATTTGAGAGATCTTTCCTGTGGTATAAGCGAATGAAAACTGCATGATAGGCTAAATAAGGATGCCAGCAAAGCAGATGCCTTTTGCTAAAATGACGTTTTTATAGTCTGGTGTCCTGCATGCAGTTACAGTTCCCTGGTATTGAGCTGTTCAGGAGCTGGAAGTGGTGTGAAACATGCATTTGTAGTGGAACAGAATATTCTTCATATAAGATCAGTAAATTTTTATAAAGAATTACTGTCTGTTGGCAAACAGCTGCACTGTTATGCTTCAGAGGTAGAAGCATTTGAATGGTAATGAAGGGATTCTTGTATACAGCTAACAAAGCATGGTGAGATCCTTTGGGGCATAAGTCATAACGTGAAATAATATTAATAATACACTGCATTTCATCTGAGGATTTCAAAGAAAACATCAGTGAATTAAGTATCACCTTAACCCCCTGTGGAGCACTGCTAAGACTTGGGTGGGTTGAAAGCAGAAATACCATCTCATTTTTATGGTATGTTGGTTACTGTACCTTTGCTGCACACAGGTAATTCGGGAAGTATCAGTATTTTCCACATGGAGATCTTAAGGCATAGAGAAATGGATTGACTTGGTCTGGGCAGACAGTAACTCCAGCATAAGCATTCCAACACCAAAATCATCCCAAACAGCCTGGCTGTTTGCAGTGATAGTTGGTTGGCTCAGGCTGCTGGATCTCTTTGCTGTTGTACAGCTTGAAGCACTATGTAATATTACAGAAGATAACACTGTGCAAACAGTGCAGTTGGAACCTGGCCATTTAGAATAACAATTTCATGAGTTCTGATATGCTGATGCATGGATATGTCAGAAAACCAGCATATTTTTATGTGTTAAAACTTTTGGTAGGAGATACTTTAGACAAAAACAACTTTTCAAGGGCAAGACACAAACACTATAGTTGAAAAGTATGAGAGCAGGAACCATCTGCTGTGTAGTGTGTTTTGATGAAAACATATATGGTGGAAACCACAGCTAATTAAACAGTTATTCCACAATGCAATTTAGGGTTTTTAAAATAATCTTATTAAGAAAAATTTTTTTGAGAGACGGTTGTAAAAGACACTTTGGGTTTTGCTCCTTCAGCACTGCTGCCTGTTTATGGCTGCCTTTGGTACATCATTCCTAAGCACCATTCATTCACCTCTTGCCCCTTCTGTTTGAAGGAGATACCAGTAGTATCTTAAAAGTGTTCTTTAATATTTTACCCTTCTAGACCTCATATTTTGAGTTAGTGAAATGTAAAATTGCTTCTCTCCTTTATCTGTAGCCACAAATGAAAATATGTAGGTTCTCAACTGACACAGTTTTGGCAAAAATCATATTTTTAAATAGAAACCAAGTATGGGTTATGCTAATAGAACCTCATTTGTAATTTAAACTGAAGCTGTTAACATTCAATAATGGAGCCATACATCAAGGAGTTTTCTGCAAAAACAGAAAAATACTAATTCTTCATCCTCAGATCTGCAAATCCAGACTGATGGGATTTCAGCCCTTCATCTTTTACTGACAGGCGGCAGCATCAGTGGAATAAAACTAAAATGTGATCCCCTTTCTCTCCACCTCCTTCCCCTAATTTTACTCTGACAGGGAAAGAATCACAGTTTTAGCTGGTATCTTAGCCCAGGGGAAAAAATGGTCTGTCATCAGGTCTTTTAGGGAGAAAGTGCTCTTCAGTGGAGCAGTTAAATGGTATTATGATTCTCAGGGTGCGTCTTATACCTGTATTTTTGCAAGATACGATAAATGGTTTCTGAGACAGTTATTGAGAGCAGAATCAAGGTCATCAACCTTCCCCCAAGAGGTCATTATCTCTCAGTTCTTGTTTCTGATGAAAATGTTGAACATGGGGGAAGATGGGCTCCAGATGAACTATCTGAAACTGCGCACTTGTATGAGCAATCCCCAGCCATATGTTAGTAAAGCATGTACTTCTAATTTTTCACCTGCAAAAATCAGTGACTCTGATCAAATTTCTCTAGATAAATTTTAATTCATTTTGCAATAATTTGATGCATGCATGTTGAAGTTTATAATTTTAAATCCCCTACCACGCATACATTACTGTAAAGTCCTCTACAATTCATGATGAAATAGAAGCCTTTGAGTATTTTGAAGTTGAGACCTCCCGTGTCTTTGGAGAAATTCATTTTGAAGCCCTACAGCTAAATTACAAAGCTCTTCATTGTCTGCTAATGAGTTGCTCTTGTTCTGGAGTAGGCTTATGAAGCTGAGTTCCTGCATATGGCTGGAAATACTCAGTTGTCTAAAGAGAGAAAAGATATAAATCTGCCACAGCAAAAGAAATTTGCCATGGAAAACAAAAATAATGTGGTTTTATACCTAGAACAAAAATGATTGCCGTCTTAGTATTAATTGGCTTCTGCAGCATCTCTTAGTATTTTAGTTCAAATCAGGACTGCACTTGAGAAGTATCAGGATAGACTAGCCTCCCACTGAACCTTCCTGATGACGAATCTAAACAAGGGCAGGTACTTGAAAAATTGACCAAACCTATGCAGTAGTACAAAGTAAAGTATCTTGAAGCACATGCCACATGCGTGGTAAAGTGTTCAGCTCCAGCTGTTCTATTGTGCAAGACCTTTTTTGTTGGGCTCTACTATTTCCTAATGCTCATGTTTTCTTACTTATATAAGACCATGGGGATCCTTGTCATAGAGAAGTCTGAAAAAACCCCACCCTTTCATATCTGTGAGTAATGTAATATTTCCACTTTTTGCTCAGATAGTATAGTCTGGAATTGTAGAGGTCTCTTCTGTAATTAAAATGTTTTCTCATAGTCTCATGTACTTCTATGACCAATGGGATATTTTGATTTTGTATATTTAAAATAGTGCTGAAGGAGAAATTTTCACGTAGTCTGTTTCCATTGAAACTATCATTTAAAGGGTGTTGTTATGCATTTTTGTTCTCACCTTCTTTATTCACATTTCTAAGGGAGACTTTGGACAGATATCTTAAAGAGGAGAGCTAGATGACCAGAGGAAGGCTATAATTCTCAACTCCCTTTTCTATGGTTATATGATAAAAAATCGATGGTGGAGTTATACCTCATTTATCAGTAGGTGGGAAAAAATGGAAGTTAATACTGAAAGCCAAATTTGATAGTCTTTTCATTCTAATCTTGTGTAATTTTCTGTATTGTAATGAGTTGTGTATGGGGGGTGTGTGTGTACATATACACACACAAAAATATATGCATATTGTGTTGTATTTAGTAGAGCACATAGTGAAGGGTATTGCTGACAGCGGCAAGGTGATGAAGTAGTTCATTGGACGAGGCATCACTTGTAGTGCGTACTACTCCCCTTATTGCCTGAAAGATGATGCATTTAGTCTCACTGCTTTGTGCCCGCATTTCTGATTCTGTGTGCATTTCTAGTGTTTTTCTGTCCTAGTCAGTCTTTGTCAGGGAGATTGCTACATGCTGGTGTCTGTAGGTCTTCACTGGACATTTAAATCTTGGCCATCAAAGTCTTTGCTTTTGGCGCATCAGCGAATATTCAGTTCCCATGACACTATAATGACTTACCCGTTCCTGTGCTCTTCAGACTGAGCCAGGAGATAGTTACTTTGCTAGCACACTGTGAATTAGTAAGATGATGCTTCTGAAGTGCCACAGGTGCCAAAGCTAAAAATCCAAATACTGTGTTACTATGTTTATGAAAAGCCAACATGTTTCCATTGTAGCCTGCTGTTTAACAGTTTAAACTTCCGCTCATTTTAGCATTATTTTTTAAATGGTTGTGCTTACTTAAATAGCTGAAAATTTTGTACATTTTTTGTGCTCATAGATGGAACTGGATAACATAGGATGTAAGGAAATAGGCAGTTCGTAAATACATGTAAAAGATACTCAGGAAAAGGAGAAAAAGAAGAGTTGGTAACAATTTAGGGAAACCAGTTTGAGACTAACTGAATGACAAGAAGGCATTAGTTATGAAATATCCATTAACTCTCAGTAATGTTAGACCAGCCCTTGTAGGATGTGGCAATCAAATATTTAGCGCCAACTGATAACGTTACCAAGTAAATAAAAAAAAATGGTAAAGTGGACTTTATAGTGTTTTGCACAAGGTTGTAGTTGCTCACCAGGCTCAGCATAAACACAGATGATTCCCTTCCTAGGCTATAGGACACACTGAAAGCCTGAACTGGGAAATTCTAGAAAGAGAAGGACTTTTGCCTCTCAAGCTTGTGTGGGTGAGGTTGCTTTACTGTGAAATGTTTTTCCGCCCACTCCGGACCTATCTCTAAAGGGCTTATGGAGGAAGGAAACAGAGTGACTTAAGTTCACGGAAGAGTTGTTAAAAAGATAAATCAGGTTAGAAAATGAATGGGGGCATGACATCATCCTGAAGGATTAAAGTCCTGAAGTAGTGTGTGACTATAACATGGTAGCTGAGTACTTCTTAAATGTGGCTTGTTTTCTGGCTTTATTCTTAGTACTTACTGCTGGGTTCCCACCCAGAGATCAAGTTTGTTGCTGTTATTGAAGATGTCAGTTTTGCAATATCTTGATTGCAATCATAAGCTAACGGGGAAATATTATGAACCAAGTTTGATTCATTGCCAGACATCATGTAAAGATATGAACAAGATACTGTGAAGGCTTTGGTGACTGTCTTGTGTTTCTATTACTTCCTTGTCAGTGAAGTTGAAGCTGGCCAGGTTTTGGACCAAGGGAATCTTTTCCGTTAGTTGCACCGACTTTTCCGGTGTTGGCAGGATGCTTTAACACCCATAGGCCTTCCATCAGATGGAAGTATTGTGTCAAGGGAAGCATGTGAATAGTACTTGTATGGTTACATGATTTCTGGACAAAACCAGGCAGAATTGTGCCTGAAGAAACAAAAATATTTCTAAAAATTAGACACAATGTTGGTTTAAAGGTTGTGTCCTTTGAAAGGATTTGAAGCAGTTTAGGTGCTTACGTTGCTCAAGGGACTTTGAGTACTGTGAGGTTTTAAGGAAGGCTAAGTATTCCAGGAAGTTTAAGAGCTTATGGCATCGTAAATATTTAAGATGATTTAAAAGGTTATGTCCTCTTTAGTATTTGAGTTGGATTAAGTGCTTATATTGCCTTAAGGACTTTTTCCCTAAAAGGAACTTCAGAAATTAAATGCAAAAACACTCCTGTAGATGCAATATTTGGGTGGTTTTGCATTTTTGCTTTCATTTGAGAAATGCAAAGTTCTGGTTTCAATAGCAGCATTAAGTTGACCACACTACATGTGCATCAAAGATGGACAGAAAAATGGAGGGTGTCTAGGAAACCTCTGGATACGAAATCTAGAGGCAGTAGTTTTTAATACCTTGACAGCCTATGCGTTGGGAAATGTTTTTTTCTTCTACTTGTTTTGCATGATCTGGTAAAGATCAAATAGATGATCAGGATAGAATCAGATTATGGAAATACAAAGAAGCAATTTCACCTTAGAAGGTAAAGAGCATCTATAATTCAATATGCAAAAAAATAGCAAGCCATTTAATTTCACTTTGTAGTTCTGCTGATATTTTACTTCAGTGAAAAGGAATAACGAATATTATAAGTCTAGGTCTCAGTGGCTTATTTTTTTTTTAAATTGATCAATTTATATATTTATTCTTGTCTTAGATGCCTTGCCTAAGTTGTTCACTGGTGTATTTGCATAACATTTAAAAAATTTTCTATTCTTCTACATTCCTGAAAAGTGTATTTCCTATTTTTTATTTTATTAACCAAATACAAATACTTCTCATTGCATAAAAAGCAAATAGTCAGCATTCATTCAACATATTCTGTGCTGCCTCAATTAAATGGGCATCAGTCCCTCAGTCCAAATATTTTTCTTATGGGCCTCTAATATACCAGTGATTTTGCTTGGTTGTTTCAGCACAGTTGCAGTAGCTGAATCTACTCTTGCAAGCTGTCCTGGCAGAGCACACAACACCAGCCATCTGGGCCATGTCTGGTGGCTTCATGGGGAATACATAAGACACCACCTGGAGCACTGCGTCCAGTTCTGGGATCCTTAACACAGGAAAGATGTGGACCTGTCCAGAAGAGGGGCACAAAAATGATCAGAGGAATGGAACACCTCTGCTATGAGGAAAGGCTGAGGGAGCTGGGGTTGTTCAGCCTGGAGAAGGAAGGTTCTGGAGAGGCCTCATTGTGGCCTTTCAGTTCTTAAAGGGGGCCTGCAATAAAGATGGAGACAGACTTTCTACCAGGGCCTTTAGTAACAGGAGTAGAAGGTGAGGGTAACCTGAAGCCCTCACGTCTGGGCGTGCTTTCATAAAGCCTGCATTCAGCTACATGGGTGGGATGAGTGAGATGTCAATATGTCCCAAGAAAGTTCACAGATAATATCCCAGCAAGTTAAAATATCCTGTCTGCTATGCCAAGAGCACTGAAATACTGGTGGTAGTGCTGGCTCACTCTGTCCTAGCAGTTATGACCAAGAATCACCAACAGTTGGTAGTACAATGTGTTCAAAGGGTGGGGTGGTTGGAACTGAGTAGCTGACACCTTTCAGGCTGTGTCTATGGCTCTCGGTTGTTTCTCACTTCATGCAGAGTTGAAAAGAGAAAGACAGTTAAGGAGAGAATGGGATGTATTTTGAAACATGGGTCTAAGCACAGTGCACTGACTGAGCTACTGTTGCTCTTTGATGCCACGCAGTCAAGTGATTATGTGTTTTAAAATGGGTTTGGTGTAATTGTGAGTTCAGCTGCTTCAGAACAGACTCATGGTTCCTAATAGCGCCTCAAAATTCTTAAAATATATTTTCATGTGTGTACATCTTTAAATGTACTTCCTATTACTTTTGGTGTACGCCATGGAGGGATAAACAGTGTTTTTCTGTCTTTCTCAAACCTAACATCCTCTGAAAATTTTAAAAGTACAGTTTCTATATGAATGACTTTTCGCCATCCAAGTTATGAAAGAAAACACACAATGCACTAGACCAGGATGGACCCCTACTGAGCCCCATTCATAGCATCCTTCTTTTATTCCTAGTCTTTACATCAAATTTTGGAACACATTTTGTATTAGCCTTAAAATAGTTTAATTTAGTCTTTGTTTCCTTTGCTTCGTTTTATGAATCATCCCCTTCTTTTTATGTGTCATCCACTGCTTCTTTTCCATTAAAAAACTATTTTTTCTGCTGAAGGAGAAATTTAATTGGCTTGCCAAATTTTGGTCATGACAAAACTATATTGACAGGTATTTATTTTCTTGTAAAGAAAAGAAATAAAGTCTTGTTGGTCTTGGTTTTCTCAAAAAGTATTTCAGAAACTGAAACTAATTGAAAAATTTACCATTTCTTACCTCCGTTTTTCAGCTTTTTATGACAGGGACTGTATTTTTCCCTCTTCATTTTTGTGTAGCTCCATCTATTCTCTAAAGTTCTGAAAAGTTGCTAATGCCAGTGAGGGAATTTCAATTAATTCTCGTAGAGTCCCTTGCACTGTAGTTAAATGTTCCACCTAATGAGGTAATGCAGTTGTTTATGGTAATAAGGGGCAGAGACCTTAGTCACTGGTTTGATTTCAGTTAAGAATGAATTTCAAAAATAAAGATCATTTAAACTCTTAAAATTTCACTGATTTGCTTTTGAGTAGATATAGATTACAGATAAGCAAAATTCCAGTGCAATTAGGCATTGGAAATATCGGAGTTTGATATTCTACTGCTGGCTTCACAGCACAGGCCGATATCGTGTTTTTGCCTAACCTAAGTAAGATTGGTTAGGCTGAACTCATCTGGCGGCATCTGACTTAGTGCAGTGTCTCCTTGCCTGGTTTCCCTGTTTTACTCTTAGTTTTTTGTCCCTTTTGTCATTAGTTTTAGTGATCAGATTGTATTTGTCTCTTATATTAAAGACTAAGCAAAATATATGTCTCTGATTCTTCTGCAGATAGTCTGATAAGCTCTTTCTTGAATTTTCCTCTTACTGTTCAGGAATGTAAAAAATGCTTTCTTGCTACTAATTCTTTTCTTTTTTTTTTTTTAAGTTACAGCTCACTTTCTGTTTTTGCCCTTCTTACTTTGTCCCTGTGTTGTCGTGTTTTTCTCTCTCACTTACTTGTGTTCGTGGACCTCTACTTTCCTTAAGTTGCAGGCCCTTGAAGAGCTTATGATGTAGCCTTTTTCCAAATTTACTTAGTTTGCTCTTATGCTGTAAATGTTACTCCTTGATGGAACTGTGATCTCTCTTGAACTCTTTCTTCTTCCCTTCGAGTTACCTTTTACAGGATCCTGGCCACCAATTAATTTATCCAAGTCCTTTTCTGTAATCTTCATTGACATTATTCTTCTAGTCTCCTTTTTCTTTCCTATCCTTAGAAATGGGAATTCTCTCATGTTATGGTTTCTTTCAAACAAGGTGCCCTCAATTTTCACATTTCCAGTGAGTTGAAGTATAATCTAGAACATTTTTGGCTTTGAGTGTTTTCCTCAGTTTCTGTACTAAAAATGGTTGCGCACACATATTTGGATAGCCTGTATCTTGCTGTCTCCTTTCCAAAAAGATGACCAGATAGTTAAGGTTTGCTGTTATTGCCAAGTTCTGCTGATACTTGCTTGCACTACTTGGTCACAATCCCTCCTATAATTTTAATGATTTTTTTCTTGAGAGGAGAAAACAGTATGCTATTTGACAGATAAAGGACTGTGCTAGATGTACAAGCAACCAAATGTCAGCAAATATGTGAATTTATCTTTTTATACTGCATTGGTAAACAGACTGAATTTCAGCTTATGTTTCTTCTGGCCACATCTAAAAGAAAAAACCTTTTTGAAAATTAGAGATGGTGCCAGAAACAATTATGAAAGTGATTTAAGAGCTTGAAAATTGCCTTGCAGTGAAATATTTAAGATCAGTCTGTTTACCCTATCAAAAAGATGTTTGAAAAATTACTTAATTACAGCATACCTTCACAGAGAGAAAATATCTAGTGCTCTAGAGAGCTCTTTAATCTGGTACAGAAAAAGAAAGTATGTCATGAAACAATTGTTTTAGCTAAAACAGAATTTATTCTTCAATCAGCTTTAAGTGTTTGGGTTCAATAATAAGGTAACTGTCTGAAATTTTATAGTCTGTGATATTATAGGAAGTCAGACTTGATGATCTAATGGTCCTTTCTCACCTTAAACTCTCTCTAATTAACGAATTTTCTGAACTTCAGCAACTCTGCAAAACACATGGCCCTCTTCTTGACAATCTTGACAGCCCACAGAGGAGACATACACTTGGACTGGGAGGGGCTTGTAGGATAAGATAAAACAAAACAAGGAAGGGGGGTAATTCATTTTGAAATAACTATGGCTTGTTATCAGGGGATCTGAAGGCATTTTTTAAATTTGTGACTGGTTTCTATTTTCTTATTCTAGGTGGAGGGCCCCTTCCAGAAATAGTAACTCTTGGTAGTTCATATATTCCTTGATTTTATGGTTAACTGCCCTCTAGATGAGATCTGTTGCTCATTTGGCCAGCTTCTAGTGGACTTTGCTGTCTTTTTTGTTTGGGAAAAATTAAGAAAGATGATACAAGACTTGATATCTGGAATGCAGAGACCATTAGTGAATTCTTTTATTATACGTCATAATAAGAGTTTGGAGTTCTCTCTTTCTGGTTATTGTCTTTTACAATATTAAAATGTTAACTCACTTCAATCACAACTATAGCCACCATCTTTTATCCAGTTCAGTACCAAAGTTATGGGCTACCCATTGTGTTAATTTTATTTACTTCCAGGAGCAGACACCGCAACAGGGCATTCCTCCTAGAATTTGAAGAAAGAAAATATTATTGTTAGGAGATCACAGACACTTGTATCACAACTGTTCTAAATGAGAAACCATCAAAAACATAGCACCAGCACCCCCCACCCAAGGATTAACATTTTGGCTTTGAAATGTGCCATAGGCTAAAGTTTGGCATTAAACTCCTCAACCCAAGGGCAAATTTTTGTTTTCAGATTTCTTTTGATCAGTCATGTTTTAGGAAGTGCAGAAGGTAGACAGCATTACACTGATGCTTCCATGTGGATTGACAAGTTTGAAATTTTTGTGTCAAGAGAGGAATGACTGGTATTAGGCAAATTTCTACTAAGTTTGGGGAAACAGTCATGAGGAACAGATTATCCCATGTTTGCTTCCCACATTCCTTTCTGATTCTTCCCACATAAGCAATATATGAAAGCACCTTTGGATGTAAACAATTTATATCGTTGTGGCATCTGGGTATTTAGAGCGATGTCAGCAATGAGATGCATTTAAGAAATCTAGAAACAATCTTGTTACATCTTGAAAATGAGACATCACTGATGTTATGCTAATCACTACTAAAGTGCTTTTCTTCAAAACAATTGATTTCGTCATGCCTATTTTAAGATGATTTTCAACAAGCCTTTCTACTGATTTTGCTCTTGTAAATCCCAATGTTTGCTTGCCTTATTGGTAAAAGAATAGTAAGACTTTGAGATGTTCCACTTCGTTTGTTTGAAAAAATCTTATAAATATCAAAGGTTGAGTAATGATTTCTTTTCTTTATTAGTTTTTATTTTTTAACAGATGCTAGAAACTCATATCAAAATAGTATGTTTTTCATAGAATCATAGAACAGTCCTGAGCTGGAAGGGATCTACAAGGTTGATTGAAACCCAACTCCTGGCCCTGCACAGGACATCTCCAAGAGTCACACCATGTGCCCGAGAGCATTGTCTGAACACTTCTTGAACTGTGTCAGGCTTGGTGCTGTGATCACTTCTCTGGGGATCCTGTTCCAGTGCCCAAAGACCCTTTGGGTGAAGATAATTCCAGATACCTAACCTAAATATCTCCTGACACAGCTTCATGACATTTTGTTTCTTTTGTAGTGGTTGTAAGGGGCTGCTGTGATGCCAGACTTTTTTTTTTTTAACTTTACTTTGTAATTTTTTAGAAAGAACAACTGTTTGTCTTGCATCAACTGCCTAGCTCTTGTGCCTCCCTCAGAACAGTCTTCTCGCTCAGGCTGCAATGAATGTACTTTATGTTTTGTTGCTTTTTACATGGAATGCTTTTAAAACCCCATGAACATGCTTGTTACTGTGCTTATTCCTGCCCTGATGGAAAGATCAACAAAGAGAAACAGTACCATTGCCCTCTTTATTCAAAATTCATTGCAATTTCTCCATTAACAGTTTTGCTTGCATTGGCTTGGTTTACCATGATCTTGAAGGCCACATCCTTCTTAATGCAGTTATGTTCATCACTGGCAGATCTGTAGTCTGCTCTTTGGTGTTTGTATAAGTCATGTTAACACTGAAGCTTGACCAAGATTCATTACCACAAAGACAGCCTAAAAAAACCCCACCAAACCTAATGTTTTATTTTTGAAATAGCAGACATGTCTGTGTTTGATGCAAACATGCAAATAGCATCCAGGAGATGGCAAGGTTCCAAATTGAGATATTCTGTGATTCTGAGGTGTTCAATTGGGTGTTACTTGTACTGAAGCAGTACTCTGCCTCTCTTCTAGTTCTGAAATGAAAGTAGGGTGTCACAGTTTTGGACACCCCTTTTACAGCATCTGTAGAACTCAGTGACACCATGTCACAGTGCACCGCTGAACAACCTCCATGGTGAATCAATCAGAGTTACAGCACAGCATGTTCTGCTGCTGAGGAGATGTATCTTGCACCTGCAGAGTGAGTGTCTGTCCTGTCACCCGCAGGAATGTAGTGGGGGGGGGGCTGCTGCCTGTCACTGACTTGTGCCTTGATTCTGCGTAGATGTAGCAACCAACAGGACATGCTAGACACATTTTTGTTTCTAATTCTTGGCTCTCACTAAATCTGAAGAAGCTGTAAGTATATTAAATGCCTTCATCTGGTCCGTTCTGTCCACATGATCAAGCTAAAGAGTCAAGCTCCTTTTTCTTTTTTATTTTCTTGATATTTTTGATTTGTTTTATTTTGTTTTATTTTTGGTTTGTTTTTGCCATGCAGTGGGCAGTGGCTTGTCTTCATTTTGGATCAGTCAAGGACTGTGTTTGGATTTTACATTCATATGGACTGTGTCACAGCTTGAATCTGGCTGTTTGCAGGTCATTTCTCCTGCTATGAAACAGGATATTGTGGCTAGCTTAATGTGTGGGCGTGGGCGATGGATCTTGGACAAGACCTGGGAGTTTAGGTGTGCTTTGGGACTTAGTTGGTGTGTAGACAGTTCTCCACCTCAAGTCTGAATTGTAATGAAGTTTACCCTGGAACTAAATAGCTTGCTTTCTAAAGCAAGGCCCAACTGCAATCCAAACAAAAACGACTGTTTTGAATTTGGGTGTCTTCATGGTTGTGTAACATTTATTTCAGATGTGGAAACTTTCATTTAAGAGCAGTTGGTTATACCTCAATGTTGTCTTTAGCTCAAGAATCTCAGATATAGCTGAAGTCAATAGTTAAAGTCCTATTACAGAGTAAGTCTCTACTCAATGAGTAAAGTTCATTTGCCTTTGGTTCAACAAGTTGAATACAACTGTGTTCAAAACCTAGGCAGTTCTTACTGGAACTACAGATACATGCAAGATTATCTGGATCACTGTGCTTGTTTTTACCACATCAACTTTTAGTATGTGGGTGTTTGTAGGAACTCTAGATACAGCAGTGTAGGTTAGGAAAAAAAAAGGGGAAGTGAAATACGAATTTTCAAGCTTCTGTCTTTCTCTCAGTGTGGTTTGCTGCTTCTGGGTTGTGGTTTGTTTTGTGGTATGTTTTGGTGGGTTCTTTTTTTCCTTTTAAAAAGGCTAAAGGATGAAGAACTATGCTTGGGAGGACTCCTTCCACTTACTCCATTGTTTCTTTCCATAGAAATATAATTGTTATTGCACCAAAGAAAGAATGGCACTCTTTGGGATTTGACTGGTTCATTTGTATTAGTTGTTTACAAAAAGTGATAAATGCAATAACTTCCGTGGGGAAATAGTCCTGTAAATTTTCTTTTTCTACAGCTGTTTTCAAAGCTGTGAAAAAAAATGGTGCAACACTTCCATAACATTAAATTTGAGAAATAATTGCACTTGGCAGTTTTTGTTTGCAGCAATGCACAAAAGGCTGAAGGGTTTTGTACAGTTCAAAGAGCACATTCCACAGTTCTAGCAGTTGTCGGCTGCCTGCAGGGATCATTTGAATTTTCAAGGAAAAAAAGCATCAGAGTAATGCCCCAACCATTTGGTTATATACTCTCAGCTCTCGCTTTTTAAATTTTACCTGTATGAAAACTTACTGGAAATAAGCCATATACAAATGTGGTACATCTTAATGTCACTTAAAAGATCTTGTGTCAAATTTCATTGCTTCTGGTTCTTTCTTATTAATACTTACTAAAGTAGAGATTAATATGAGAAATAAAATACAAAGTGACGAATAGCATTGTTCAGGCACATGGGGATGGTGAGAGTAAATAACAGCAAAGGGAAATCCCTTTACACATTTGGATCCTGTAATTATTTGTAAGCTTATTGCATTAGCCACACTGTAAATTGTACAAGATATTCCGTGTTACTTTGCTGTAGGAGAACCCTGGTTACAAAGGTGAACTCTCTTGTCTGGTGTGCCAAACCTGGACAACTTGCCAGCTCCTACATCACATTGCAGCTCTGTCACTTTCCAGAAATATGTTGAGTATCACTGTGTGTCTTTCTAAAGCTTCTGCTTATTTAACAGGAGGTGTGCCCCATGTTACGCTGTGTGCCCTAATAGGATTTTTGGTGAAGTATTTCATGGTCTTTCTCAGAGATATTTTTTGCTATTGCTTGGTGTTTATTAGTTTTGGCTGTAGATTGTTGCATAGCTCCAAAACGCTGAAGTCCTTCTGTTTTCTGTCAGAGACAGAGACAATTTTGAAGCTAAGAAGCCTTGCTTTAAAGCATAGATAGTTTCTGTCCGATCATTTGTGCCAGTTGCATGGTTTGTATTGTTGAAATCTCTCTCTCTTCCCTCCTTACAAAGCTCAGTGCCTTGAGCTGAAGTCCATGACCTGATGGGAACTTGGGTAGGGTGAACCTCCTCAGGCTTGGTGCCTTCCTGCCAGTGTGCCTCACCTGAAACTGCATAGCTCTTCAAGATCACTTAATTGGTGCCACTTCAGTTAATTTTTTAATAGTTAAAATCCTTAAAATACTCATTTTAACTCTAAGAAATTAAGCTGTATCTTGTATGTAGTGCTGTTACTTGCACACTATTGCATTATGATAGCCATCATAGGCAAGTCTTGCTGGAATGGTTTCATGTCATATGTTATTAATAAGTGATGTAAAGTAAAATTAAAAAAACCTTGTTATGACATTTCTGTTCACTGTGTTTGAGTGGAAGTATCGCTTGACGTAGTTGTTTTCTTAAATAATTAATATATCATGTTTTCTTATGCAATAATAGATCTTACTGAAAATCAGTGGGCAAGTTTGGGGTAAAATTACTATGCTGAAAACTTCTGACGCTTTCCTACAATATGACAGTGAATTTTTTCTGATTATGTGATATTGCATGTCGATATTGCATGTCGATTCTTGGTAAGAGTAGCTTTGTTTTAATGTCAAGCATAGATCTTACTCACTCTAAAGAATGAAGAATAGTCTTGTAATGAAGTTAAAAGAACAAAAAGGCAGAAGGGACTTGATCATCTTAACATCCCTGTAATATGTAAATTGTTGGATTCACAAACGGAGGTTACCACTGAAGTTTTGAGATAGATGCTACACCATAGGGATGTAGCCTCTGTTTACCTTGTGAAATGTGGTTGGGTGTCAAAACTCCAGCTCCTAGAATAACACCTACCCAACACAGAACCCTTTATTCCAGGCAGCTGAGATCTTAAGAGCACTGTAGGGCACTATCACCACATGGAAATAACTACACAAATCCCAGTAGTCTGTCCTCAGCTCTGCAGAAGCAAAAATACATTTGCAAAATCAAGAAATGGGCTGAAATCAGTAGACTGAGAATGACTTTTTAATGTTTTTTTTAAATGAGAGGTAGTTGACACAGTAAAAAATAATCATATTTACAGAAGAAAAGTGAAGCAGTTCATTATCTCTAAAGAGAGAAATGGCTGGTATTTCATTATTAAGAAACTCCTTAGTCTTTGTAATACGGCTGTTTTAATTAATACTTCCTTATTCAAAAGTATTCTCTCATGAGTATCTCTCAATGTCAAGTAATCAAAACCTATAAAATAAGAATGATTTAAAAATGAAGGGTGTGATCAATATTCCATCTTCTAAACTCAAGCTTATATTTTCTTTTGAGAAAAAAGAAGTGACGGTTCCTTAACAAAGTGTTTTTTGAAGTGAGGATATGTAGCTGTCAGCAGTGTTTAGCCAGGTAGGATGTTTCATGAAACCAGCATCTGAGCAGGACTTCTTGCACAAATGTTATGAGCAGGCGGTTTCCTTTGTAAAACCTGTTTGAGGTCATGCAATGTAAATACTACTGGAACTTGGGATAAGACGGGAGGACAATAAGAGATTTCCTTGTGCAAGCACTAATTGCTTTTTCTTATGTAAATACCAGTTCCTGACCTCTGCCATGCTTTGCTTTTGTCTTGGGGCAAACAGATAAATACTAATAAAAATAATAATATGTATAATAACTCTTCAAATAATTTAGCAGTTCTTTTCTGTAAATTTTTAGCTATTTCTGTGTTGTTGTCTTCATTCCTCGTTCCTCACTTGTTCTTCTCATATCTTGTTTGCTGTACCTGAGAAGCAAGATGTTCTAAGTTCTCTCCTCCTTCATCCTTCTCCTACTTTTATCTGGGTCCCAACTGGAAACACAAGCATGGCTCTGCTCTCTCCTTCCCTGGGCTGGGGTTTCTCATTTCTGCAGCCTGCTTCTGGCAATTTGCATCACCTTCTGTAGGATGCAGTCTTTCCGTTTAGAAAATAAATTTGTCTTGCTTTCTGTACCTTAGGTACACAAAACCTTAGAAATATGTAATGTGAAAAAAAACATAAGGCTATCTGTCTGGGCTTGCTAAAGACAGTCACGGATTTGTGTGGTGCCTCTGAACCTTGAAGGTATCCCATTATGCATATTTGCTTGCTTTCTAGTCTCATGTTTCCTCTTTCTCACATTTTCCCTCAGCATGTCATTCCTCCTCAGCCTACATTCACAGAAGCTGTCCTGGGCTGTACCTGCTGCTGTAGTTACTCTTTCATTTCTTCCCTTTACATCTAAACTCAGCATTTCTGAGGGTACAGCTACTCTTGAGTTTCCTTCTTACAGAGCTGTCACAGATATTTTGCTGCATTCCTTTTTCTCAGCTGCAGTTAGGGTGTTTTAAAAATAAGACTCCAAACCACGTGTTTCTATTAATATTCGTCTTGGGCACCCTCTCTAAATTTTGTCCAATTTTGTTTTGTGAAATTTTACACTGTTCCAGAGCATTTTCCAGCATTTTATTGTGTTCAGCATCTCTTTGATGCATCTTTCATTGCTTTTAATGGAGATAAAAGTTTTCATTTATGGGTTTCAGTAAAGTCTTTCAGTAAATGCTGTATATTGAACTTGTCGATTGTTAGGAAAAGAACTGCAAAATGTGAGAAAAAAAAAACTTTTCTGACTTACTTGTTTTCAAAAGTGACAGTATTGTGATATTGCAACACTGTGATGTTGCATGCTAGTAAAATGTAGGTTTGGATTCATATATATAGAAAATATATATGTGGAGAACACTTCAGGAATTTAAAACCAGAATGATATATAGCTATTATTGGAAGGCTACTTGGTGAGATACAACATGCTCATACCAGTGGCCTAGCTAGATGTATATGAAAAACTAATTTCCTATCCTGTATCAGTTTTAAGTTCACAGTCCTAGCATATGTAATCCAGAAGAATGGTTTGGTATTTGCTGTATTAGTTGACAAAATCATGCTGAATTAAATTCCTAAAAAACTTCTTGCTTGTTGCACTGGCTTTGTGTGCTGTCTCCCTGATTCGGGGCAATCCATCCTAAGGACATTATATAAAATTATGGTGGTCTTAAAAATAGTCACTTCTTCAGAAGGAATCCTGTCAGAAATACACTTCACATATTGTTCCACTTTAAGCACATCTCTTCCTGGGCTTTGTTTTATTTTGGGGTCCAAGAAATGGAGCATGCGAGATCAGCTATGTGAAGAATGAGAATTAATTTCTGTATAGCTGATGAAGTCATTCATGTGCCATAGTTGAATTAATCTCCCCAGTCACCTGAAATGAAAAACACTTGTTCATTAGGCTTGGAAAAAAATCTCCCAGGACATTGCAGCCCGGAATTACTGTATGTGTGCAAATAATGTTCTACACTGGACTGTCGATTGCACCGTGTGGGACATCTCTGTTTTCTCATGGGTTCATGTGATTAAATTGCACGTTTTGCATAACTTTTATTTCTATCAGAGCTAAAGTTTTAAGCTCAAAGTTGCTGTTTATGGACAAGATGTCAATCAAATTAAAATTTGTGCTGTTGTCTGTTGGTAATGTCCTTGTTCGCAAAATCTTCTGTCTAAGGAGAGGTAAATGGGGCTGTAAGTTTTAGAACAAAAAACATTCAGAGGAGTCTCTGGTGGCACAGATGTTAATAGGTGAGATTTTCAGCTTGAGGATTTTTATTGTGGCTGTTATTTTTGGTTTTTTATTATTATTTTTAATTGATAATATAGAATGGTTTCTTTATCCTCATTTTCATAACAGTGAAAAAAACTGACCAAGGCAATGTATACAACTTCGAAATAAATCTTTAAGTAATAAGAGGGAAATGAGCAAAACTGGAAATTACTGCACCGAATAAACAAATTTAAGCCTTATTTTAGTAGTAATTTTTTTGAAAGTATCATTAATTCTTGCAGATTAAAAAGCTTGAAAAAATATGGCTGAGGAAATCCAGTGTGTTTTGTGTAAATAATTACTGTGCTCATCCAGCCTTTCAGATTGCATCATTTCAGTAAAACAAGGACAACTGGCTGATCTTACATCTTCAGATTTGAAAAGGGAATTTTATAATTAGTGGAAGAGGTCATATTACCTGCCTGGTTTACAGAGTCCTATGGAATGCATAAACAAAAAGTTGCATTAATGATCAGTTTCCAGCAGAGTAGGCAAATAACAATGGGTGGTGCAAAATGGCAACACACGCTGAGAGAGAGCTTGGGCTACTTCTGTGCATTAAAATTCTTCCTACCGAGTAATGACACGTAGGGTTTTTTTTGTTCTGTTCACTTGGAATGTTTGTTCAATATATATTGTAATGTCCAAAAAGAAAAAAGAAAAGGAAAAAGAAGAAAAACAAAGAAAAGATTGTGGATGTTTTGGAGGATATTCCCGCAAGCATTAGAACACATTTGAATAAAGTGATGTTATACCTTCAGTTTGAGTAGCTTTTGTCATCTGGTTACTTCATCTCATGAAAAATATTGCAGGAACAGAGAAGGTCCAGCAAAGGCCACTGAAAATGATTGGAGGTGTGGAAATAATTTCATATGGGTAGAGATTAAAAAGATTAGTATTGAGAGCAGATTAAAAAAAGAGGTAAGTGGTATATAAAACGTTAAATAGTATAGAGGTAAGTGGTATATGAAAAGATAAATAGTATAGAGAGCTAAAGTTTGAAAATGTCATTACTTTTTCTAAGGAACAAGGGAGTGGGAGATAGTCAAATAAATAAAACAGGGATGGAATAAAATCAGTACCTTTAAATGTAGGCTGTGTATGACACAAAACTTTTTCTGGCTTTGGGATGTTACTTGTTTAGAGAAAAACTGAGGTACATGGAGTAAATATTGAAATGAATAGCTGTTAGTCCCCTAAGTTAGATGATAGAAATAATAATAATAAAAAGAATCAGAATGTATCTAATATGTAATGTTCAAAAGAGAGTGCTACTCTTACTCTTTGTGCTTCCTGTGTTCCAAGTTACATTTCTTCCATTTTTTCTGTATCCTGTCATTTTTTAATGACAAAAAATATTTTCATTATAGCAAGAGCACATTTATTAGAAGTTTTTAATAAGATGATAACAATAATAATAAATTAATTCTGTTTTGTGAAGTCCAGTCAATCTTTTGCTCTAGTTTTGTCTTTAACTGTTTGAAATACACTGCTTCTGGCTGCTAAATAAGAAGCTGTAAGCTTTTATTAACCCTTCAGAAACTATTAAAGATCTTCATAATGATGTTAAAATCCTATATAGACAGACAAATTCTTTGAATTTTAATACAATTACTAATAAAAGTAAAAGAATTTGGTATTTTAAGTAGGAATGCATTTTATTCTCAGCTTTGCACATGATGCATAAACACCTGCTTAGGAAATACTTCGCATTGCATAGCTTTGTATTTATTTTCATGTAATTAAAATAACTAAACCTGGAAAACTGTTGAATGATATTGTATATAATAGAAACAGACTTCTAAAATTTCACTGAATCTTGTGTATGTATTTCATGGAGAGAAAAAAAAGTTTTTCAAACTTTCTGTCTTTTTAAAATTAATTTCTAACTTCTTCTTTCCATTTTTTTGATTCATTATATTCAAGTATTTTTCTCCTAGTAGTTGCTATTCCTTTCTCGTAACTCAATGTCTTTTCTTTATACTGGCTTCTTAAATCCTTTTGCATTGCCTTTTGCCATTCTTTCTTTAATCTTTTTCCTTCTGTTTAATTTTTAAATCCTTTGCCCTTTATCTTTTTTCAGTCTTTTTAGCTGCTCTCTTCTCCTTTCCTCTCCTCTCCTTTGATTCTCTTTTAAACATTACTGCTTCTTAACATTGTGTTCTTTCATTGATTTTTCTTTCTTTTTGTTTTTTGTCCTTTTAAATTTTTTCTAAAGTTGTTCTTTAGTATGCCATCACACAAGGAAAAATGGATACAAATGCTACTAGTGGAACTAGAAACAAATAAACACAGAAAGCAGGAATGTTCAAGGAAAAGATGAAACATTTCTCTGTTTACTGAAAAGAAAAACCCTATTTGCTTTTTAGTGGGCATTGAAACATTTTTACCTGAGTCTTTTTTCCCTGATATCACATCCTGTGTTTCAAACCAAAAGCAGTTATCATTTTGGTATTTCATGGTGCTGTGCTGCTAGATGTTTTTTCTTACTTTCTTCATCCTGACAAATGCCTTTCTTGCATAGAAGTCTCCACAAGCTCTGTCTTGTGCTTTACAATGCATATTTGAATCTGGAAATTTTTGAATGCATTATTTAGTAAAAAGCAGATCTCTCTGTAGTCTTTTATGGATTTTTTAAAAATTGATTACATTAGAGAAAATAAAGATTTAATGGCTGAATACAAGCATTCATTTCAATCAAGTTAAAAGACTAATGTAGACATACTTCAGAATAATCAGTAAATATGTAATTAATTTATTTACTCTGTAGTTCCTTCGTAGTTACTTAATAGCTCATGCATTTTTAAGAAGGACACTTTTCATATGATGTACATAACAATAGTCTTCCCCAGGTCTGTTAATTTTTTTTTTAAGTTTAATTTTTAATTTACTCTGAACTGTCTATAACATGACTGGAGAATGAAGCCTGTATGTAGAAATATTATGAGAATCTGGGGAAATTAAGTACTGCGGAATATACTACATTGCAGTTTAAATATATATTTGCAATATTCTCCTATGCAGGTTTTTTTATAGATTAGTACAGGAAGGTGGCAGTGTCAGGATTATATAAATTTCTAAATAAAATTGTTGTGTTGAACAGGAGAAATTTGCCAAAGAGAAGGTTTAACTACTGTCTCTATTTCTCTCCAGTGTCCTAAATTTGTGTGCCTATGAGCCACTCTGTAGATCTGTGGATACTTGGGCAATGGAAATGAATTTAAATGTCAGTGTAAAAGAAATTTGGATTTCACCAGAAGTTTGTAAAAGCCACTGAGAACAAGAAACCAGCTCTGTGTCACAGAAAGGTCTATGGAAGTGCATTTGGGGGTTTTCTGTATCTTTAATAAAATATTGCCAGTCAAAAAATAAAGTATTCCAAAAAGAAGACTGAGCTTCAAATAAAAAACCAGTCAAAATGGAAATGGTTTTGGAAATGTTAAACTTTCAGTACTCTTGCACTGAAAGGGCTGCTGAAAAGCCCATGGTGGGATAGTTGGCTGGCTGGGACTGGCATCAGTCTATGTGCTTTCCCTAATCACTGAACTACCTGTAGGATATCCTCGTCTGACAATGGGCTGTGTTTCTGACCCTTCTGAAGTACTGCCAAACCACCAGAGCTGGCGGTGTGGTGTGGTCCAGTGTCTGTGTACACAGGGCTCTGCTTCCAGCCACCACAGGAGAGAACTACTTCAGTGAGTGTCTCTCTGGCAGTGGTGCCTGTGTGCTTGGACGCAAGGTTATCATCCAGGCTAAATGGATGATACTTGACTCGAATTCACTGGTCAGTGCACTGAACGAAGGGTGGCTGGTTTTGACTGAAAGTATTTCCATCCCTGAGATTTTGTCATCTTAGCTGATTTTAAAACATTGCATGAAATAATGAAGAAGGAAGCAGAGATGATAAAGGTCTGTCCATGAAAGTTCTTGAAATTTGTTGACTACTTTTGGGTATTTTTCCTGTCTGGGTTGTGACCGCTGCAATCATTTTTCCAGTTGTTGAGAAGACTACAGAACCTGCAAAGATCTTGTGGCAGACACTGCAGTTGTTACTTCTTCTTCTTCAATGGAAATTTATGAAAACTTATTTTAGAGGACTAGAGTGTTTGTTGCTGACTTTTTACTGAGAATTTTTTTATCTGGAGAATGGTCAATCCATCTAAAATAATTTGGAAGAGAGTGAAAGTCTTTATATAATAGGTCACTAAGCAACAGAGCACATTTCTGTTTTGCCTTAAACCTGTTATTGTTAATATTTTTAAGAAAACAGGAATCATGGTGACTGTAAGCAAAAGGTTTTTATGAGCAAAATTTCAGTTGCAAATGATTTAAAAAGCAGTCAATACTGCCTGGTGATACATACTAACTAGCAGATTGAGACATTCTCCATCACCAGCATTCTGACACTTTAAAAAGATTATGTATAGGCAAGAGAGAAGAACGTGGCATTCCACAGCACTAGACGTGTGAGCACACAGAGGTGTCTGCCCTGAGCTGTGTGCAAATGGGGGCTGCACCTCTTTTCTTTGGAGTGTTGCTTCCACCAGCCCGACAGAGTCAATAGTCAGCACTGCTTATTGCACATTTGTAGTCTGATTAACAGAAGCAAATCACCACAAAAACTTCATTTCACAAGAGAGAAAGTTATCAAAATCCCCAGCACTTAACTTTTAATTTCTTTTGGGCTGTGCATCAGAATTTTTCTTGAAGATCATTTCCCTGTGCAGTATTCTACGCTGTTTGAAGAAAACCTTTCCTAGGTGTTAAGAGAATGGGTTTCAGTAGCAGATGAGAATGGGGACTGAATGGTCACATATGAACCAACAATGGCCTTTTGTGCCAATGGAGACAGGAAGAAATGGTTTCTCTCAGGTCTGGAGTCTGATATGGAGGGAGAAGAGCGGGGAGAATGGAGCACTGGGGAAAGGAGTATGCTCTGCTCTGTGTTGGGAAATGTCCCTGTTTATACATTTTTCTCTGGCACTGTTTGTGCTTGAGTAAAAAGTACACTGGTTGCTGAATCAAAATATGTCAGAAAGACTGTAGTCCACATATGAAACTGGACACTACTTTTCATAACGTAAAATGTTTAGGAAGGGTGGTCTTTTATATAAATTTGCACTGTAAACATGCCAGACATTTATGATGGAAGATCTTAGGTTTTGGAGACTTTTTTGTATTTTTCCATAGAGCCATAGAACTTGCACTTCATTTCACAGGCTCCATATAAATAATACTGCATGAAGTGCCAATTGCCTTGCTGCTGCAAATCTTCTAGTGAATTTTCATGTGCTGACATTATTGAAGTTATTTATTATTACTGATTATTGGTGAGAAAATGTTTCCTGTCTCTAACCAGCTGAACAGATACATCTTTTTCCGAAGTGAGTTGTTTCTCAGTTGAGCAATAGTCTATTTGGATTTAATGAGTTTATTCTTGTTTCCAGACCTGGAGGTTGATGCGAAATCTTTTCGCAGATTTCAAGTACAAGAGGGTGGTTTTTTTTCCTCCAAGCAACACTGTAGCACTAACTCTTAGAGAATTTAATTTCCCGTTCTGAAACTATTTTTATTTGAAAGAAAACCAAGGGAAGACTAAAAACTGTAGGTTTATTGGTGATTTGAGTTCTTTCAGTGGAGTCTTATATATGTAAATGCAGGAGTACGTTTGTGAGCATGCTGTATGCAACTTTAATACCTGAAATCTTTCTCACTGTGCTCTAAGGTATTCTGAGAACAGCAAAGAATCAAGAATGATACTATGTTAGATGAATGAAAAAAATTCAGAGAATTTTAGGACATGCTTGTTTTCAGGATAAAGGCCAGACTTTGCATGGGTCCCTTGTAGTTTTATTCTGTTCTACAGAAAAAACTTTACTCAGAATTCTGCATGAAAACTAGTTTTTAAAATGTGTTTCTTTGATCAGATGCTATAATCTAAATTGGTTGAAATGGTCATACATCAGTTTTAAACATGGAAATTGAGATATATTTTGGCTGGACATTGACAGCATAAATTCAGGACCACCATGACAGAACTACGTGATGGGGTGAATATTTTACTTTGGTAATACTCTCTAGTGTTAATTTATTAATATCCTTTTACTGCATTTGATTTTTTCTCACACTCTTCAATATGGTAAACATAAGTAATTCACTTCTCTGCATGACTAGCATTTTTATCTTGTAGCATAAAATCCTGTCATTGCTTTTTCGAAACCACTTAGAAAATATTAAGTAATCATGAGGGCTTTTGCTAATTGCATGGGCTTTAATTTGTCACTTTAAGTGTTCTAATTATTTCATCGTGAGCTTATCAGCAAACTCTTAAATAGGACCTCACTGCAAATTAGGCCCTTGGGCCAGGTTATTTATTTTGACCCAAACTTCAATTGAATATTATGATTAAAAATAAGTGAAGAATAAATACACTTTAATAATGGTCTTTAAAACTGGAAAAATTAAAATCTAAGAAAAATGTCAGAAGAACTGTCACATATTTTTATATTAATGGAAGTTCTGCCACATCTTCTTGAAGCTATGAATGCTACAGCTGTACACATACAGTAATTGGAATATTGAAAACAGTACTTCTCAGGCACTTTTTGAGAAGTTTATGCTAAGTATGGTGTAGGAAACTATATGAAACTGACTGATTTTTCTTCAAACTCATACTGAAAGACTAAGAACAGTTTGTCTGAAGTTCAGTTTGTTCAGTAAAAGTATTGTAGAGATGGAGGAGAATTGAAAGCAGTTATAAAATATTTCTGTTCATAGCGTGGCTTGGCAGGTCTTTATCTCTTCAGCATACCTGGATGAACTTGGATTACCCAGCATCCCACTTGTTATTCATACCAAAAATAATCTTTGTAAAATATATTGGTCTGCATCAGAGATTGCTCAGATGGGAATCACTTCTAATTTTTAATACTTTCAGCATGCTGTGAATATGACAAAAAATGTGTTATAACCAATAGAAAATGAATTTAGTACTGATCAGTGGCTTCACTCAACATACCAATAAGACAGACATAAAACAGCATCATGTTACTGCCACATCACTGCAGCCTTGAATTGAAGGAGTAAAACAGGGATGTGTACATGAAAGAATGCTATGCTTAGCATTAGTCAAGACTAATCCACTGAAGAAATACAGGGTAGGGAATAATTATCTGGATAGCAGCTCCTTAGAAAAAGGTTTAGGATTGTAGGTGTTCCCAACCAAAGATGAGAAACTGATGTGATACAATTCTAAAAAGTGCAAACATTGGAAACGTAAGTATGGCATAGAAGATGTATGAAACTTTCTTTCAACACTGCTCAGGCTTAATATATTCAGTTCTGGGCACTTCAGAAAAGATGGGGATGAACTAAAGAGTCTATATAAAAGCAATGGCAATTATAGAAAGTTCAGAAAAATTGATAGCTTAAAGAAGAGGAGAATGAGAGAGGCAAGAAAAATCTTTAAACACGTTAGAAAGGTGCTGCAATGTTGTTCACCTTAGTCCAGGTGGCTAAAAGCAGAAATAGTGAATCTAAATTACAGTGAAATACATTAAGGTTAGACATTGTGAATACTTTGGAGTGGGAGGATAGCAAAACACTGGAATAGATGCTCTGGTGAGACTGTGAGCACTTTGTAAGCCTTTAAGAACTCCCTGGCACAGGCCGCTGATTCCATTCTGGAACAGCACAAGTGAACTGTGGGACTTTCTGCAGTCCCTTTTGGCCCTGTGGTGCTTTGCTAGTAATCATGAGCTGTACTTAGCCATATGGGGGGAGGTCACTGGTCAGCCTCTTCTGTGCACGGTATGTCTTAAACCTTTTAATGCTGTCAGCCTGGCTCCTCAATTAGAACTTCCTCCATAAGAAGTAGCACTGGTACAAAGCCCAGTGACAGACTTCAAGAACCTACTGTGACTCCTTATGTACTGAGCACTTTAATAAACCAAGTGTTATCTAGGGTAATAACTGCTGGGATGCTTTCCATATTTTAGTATATGATGAATCAATCACATTGTGCAAGAACTTGATTCATGAGACAAAACTAAAACTAATTCCCCTGTACTGGTCTGGGAGGGTGTTAAACATTGAGGAGCCCAGCTGTACACTGTGAGTAGCAGAAAATCCAGCTTTTCCTATCACTTGGTTCCAAAGGCAGATGAAATAAAAAGAAGCTTTGGGAGACATTCATGGCTTAAGGAATCATCACCAGCAGTATTATCTGTACTGTCCTCTGGTTATGGCAGTGAATCTAGAATCAATAATAAAGTTGAATAGCAAGTGGGACAACTCCAAACTCCAACGCACAGATTCTGCTTTATGCAAATTTCATCATAAAACAAAACAAAAACTGAAGGAGCAGAAACAATCTTTGATTCTTATCTGTTGATACTGGTGCTTAGTGCAGAATTTGAGCCTAGGGAAGAATCACCCCCATCAGTGGTATAGCTGCTGTCTCCTTCCTGGTCATGGCTCAGCTGCTTGCGTGCAATGGAGTTGTACTTGGATGGTGTTTAATGGTTCTTCATCTACATTTGTGTGTACTGCTTTACTGCGTCATGGAAAAACTGCTAATAGTCTCAATGGCTTTACTCATGTTCATTTCTGGTCTCTGACATGTCATGTTCGTAGTTTTGTGTAATTTAGTTGTGTTTTAATACCTTCATGGTCACTTTGAGATAATCTTCTTCTCTTACCTATGACTTCTTCCATGCATTTTTCAGTGTATCTGCTTCCTCTCTTTCATAATTCATCCCAGGATTGGCCAAGACTGTGTCATTGGACTTTTTTTCTTTTCTATTTTGTGCTGTTCCCAGGTGAGTTAGCCACTTGCACTGCTTTATTGTCATGGTTGTACTGATGACTTGTAAGTCTGTCTTTCCACCACTGTTTCTGCTCCTTCCATCTAGTCTTGTGTTTCAGGCTGGATCTCTAGCATGATGTCTTTTAATTATCTTATCATTCCAAAACAGAACTCTATCCAGTTCTCTCCTTTTCTATCACAAATGACAAGAACATTATCCTTCTTGTCACTTGGGTTCAGTGACTCAGGGTTATTTTTTACTCTTACTTTCCTCATGCTTCATGCATCCTGACCAGGACCAGATCCTACACCTTTTTGTTTTTGATATTGTTCAGTTCCTTTTTTTTTCCCTTTGATCCTTCACTTAAATTTCTTTTTCAGCCTTGTTGCCTCTTTTCCTAGCTTTCACAATTTGGTTCTTCCTTTTTTTCTGTTTGTTTGCAAATCAAATGTTGCCTCCCTTAAAGCGAATTTTAGTCAGTGAATTCCTTCTTTTAGTCTGCTTGCGTTTTCATATCCCTTCCTGTTTTATATTCGCAAGGCCTCTTGCCTCAAATTTGAGATACTCACTAAGCTTTACATATGTGCTTTCTAAATGCGCGGAGCAGTCCAGCAATAGATTGAGAGGGGGTGGAAAACGTCGGTGGAACCAAATGAAATATAAGTGCTACATAGATTATTTTTGAGAAAGTTTGTTTGTTAGCTCCAAAATCTTAGGAATTATATCTCTGAACTTTGTCTTTTGTGTGTGTTTTTTTGTATAATCAAGTGTTATGTCATGCCTCTTCATTCCACATACACTTGTAGGTGCCTCCTTCTACTTCCAGGCTTGTCTACATACTTGAAGACAGTTTCTCTCACAGCTGTATTTTGTTTTCTACACCTATGTACCCGTGAAGGAACCTCATGAGCTCATCAAAAAAGCTTGTGCTGCATTTGCTTATGCATCCTTTTTATAAGCCCACTTCTGCCTTCTTGCATACATCAATCCAGAGTTTCCACATACGGAATTTGCTTCTATTCTTTATTTTTCTGTAGCAATTCTGTAGTGGTTTGTCATTAGATAATACATTTATTTAAGCACAAGCTATCCTTTAAAGCATCTGAAAAGCATCCTACAATAATGAGGCTGAAGTTCACAAAACTGAAATAAATTCATTTTGCAAGCTAGTAGTGGCCTTTTCTGCATTCTGAGTCTTGGTTCTTCCATTTGAGCTTCCATTAAGGCATGAATTTTTCTCTTGAAAGGTAAAATATACAGCCTGCCTGTGAGGCCACTATTAATTCCACACTATCTCTCTTTTATAGCGCAGCTGGCACCCTACCCTCAGGAGAGCAAGCTCATCACTTCTACCACATGCTTGTTCTCTACCAGTTCAGGCAGCAGGAATCTTAAGTTAGCTATCAAATATTGGTCTTGCCCATGGCAGCACAGAGCACTCGACAATGCCTCTGGGCCAGCTGAAAATAATTTCTAACACAGTTGGAGTGAAACTACAGAGGTGTAACAAAGATGAGTCCTAAGGATGGTGATATTCAGTATTCTCTCCAGCAATAAACAAAGATTTGCAAAATCAGTAAAATAAAATAAAAATAGTACGAATTTACTTCAGCTTTTTAAAATATCTCATCCTGTCCTGAGTGTGAGAAGTAACAAAACTGCCTGTGGTCATAGATGAAATTATATTTCTGACTTTTCAGACATGTTATATGCTTCCAACACTGAATTCTCAACTTCACTTATTTTTATTTTAGTAATATTTTTAATACATTTGTACATATTCTTATCATAGGACTTTTATATTCTTCATTTGCTTACTGCAAATACAAGCAAAGATTTCCAGTCAGGTGTTAAGTAAAAAGACAGAATAATTAGCCATTACCAGGTAGTTTGAGGCATCTCTTTTAAGGCTGAAGCTTCCTAGTAATTATAGATTATTCTGTTATTTGTATGATGATACTTTGATTTGCTTTAACCATGTGGGAGATGCAGCAGAAAAGGCATACTCAAGAGATTTCTTGGTCCTTAAAACACATAATGCTGTCCAAGAGCAATGTGTCTACCTACGCTTATATCTGCCTTTACTGCACTTTCCAATCCTTAGGTTAGATAGAAGTACTGAAATGGTTCCTTTACCTTCTCAGAATAATTCTGAATATTTTCAAAACATGGGCTTTTTAACTTTGTAGAGTTTTGTTTAAGTGAGTGTATGTCATAGGCAATTCTTCTTCTTCAAATTTTTTGACTGACTAAAACTTGCTCTCTTCTTTTAAAGAATTTTGAGGAGTGGGAAAGCTGCCTTCTCTTTAGTGTTACTCTGCTGCCATGCAACACTTTCAACTTCCCTGTCACCCTATTACCATAATAATTGGTACTGTTTTCTCTATGTTGTCTAGAGAATTATTCCACAAAAAGGGAGAATCTGTCTCCCATTAGGTCCCCAGCTGATGAGTAACTGTATTGTGCTGATTGTATTGAATCCAGCAGTGATAGACAATGGCACTACGTTTGTTATAAGATTATAGTATCGGGTTTTGTGGTACAGAAGACTTTTGGGACTGTGGTTGAGTTGAGCCTCTCTCTCCTTTCTTAAAACTTCCATCTTCTCCCCAGCTGAGTTGATATTACTGGGGACCAGAATCTGTCCAGACAAGACTTCTATCCCTCACTTTGTTGGATCTTGTTTCTCAGCACAAAATGCTGTGCTGTGCACCCAGTGAAAACCTAGCCCTTGCAGTTCATGGCTGTCCCGTGCTGCTCCATCATTTTTCTGGGGAGATAGAGACATCTGCAGGGTTTTTGGGGGTAGGGACCCTAGTTTTTTCCCTTTTGAACTGGGAGATAACGCAGGCACGGGCTGAAGTGGAAAGGTAGGGACAAAGGGCTGGAGGCAGAGGGGCAGAAGGACCCAGTAGCATGGTGCTGGCTTGGGCAAAGCCACTGGAGGCAATGCAGAGCAGTGCTTGGGACAATTACAGGGCAGTATCGGGCTGGTTTTGCCCTTCAGTGTTGTGTAGTGTGTAAGCACGTAATCTAAATGAATGCATTTGGATACAAGATACTTCCGTGTAAGTAGTATATTGCCTATTGCTAACATCTGCTTGGGACAAATGGAAATACAATTTGCGTGTTTCGTGGAGGTTGTCACGTGTTCATGAACTGAGAAGAGCTTCTGGACATTTGCTTATTCTGAATTTGACTGTGGTCAGAGGTTAAATGTTGAGAATTCTATCATGTGTTTGCCCATCTGGTTCTCAGTTATTTTTGTGACAAGCCAATATGTGGTAATAACATATTATTATTGTTTGATAATAGTTTTAAAGTATTTCGTCAAAATGGCTATTGAATGTATTTTTCTGTATCTGGAAAGTGTGCTTCCCTTGCATGAAGAACTGTCTTTCTCTAAAAATTACAGATTAGGTACATTTTATAAAGTAACCCCCTCTTGACTATCCGTGTTTTGTTTTGGTGACATGCAGTATGCCTTTTGAAGCTCAGGAAGTGTTCTTCCTCATCCATGTAGCTTAAAACCTACCAGCTGAGTGCTCTTGGATTTCAATACCGGCAGTTCTTCCTTTTTTTGCCTTAGTCATTTGGTGGCTGTGCTATTGCACTCCTGCAACATTCTTCAAAGGAATAAGCTTCCTCTGAAGAATTAAGAGGCTGAGTGTCTCAGGCCTCTATTTTATATATATGCACATATATTGGAAGGAACTTTTGTTAAGTTACTTAAGTTTTAAACGCTAAGTATATGCAATTTCATTACCTTGCATTCTCAATCTTGTCAATAAAGATTTCATAGATGTTTGTCTTATCTGAAAATTTTTTATAATTTCTGGGTTTTTTCAGTCTTATTTTTAGAAATGATCACTTTTGTCTAGCTTCTTCTTTTTTAAAATATTATTTTTCATATTTTTGTATTAATTTTTACCTGCACACTAGCAAAGTAATTACTGCAGTCATTACTTATTAGTCTCTTATGCTGACTTTGTCCAGAAACATGAAATATGTCTGTAGTCATTATTGTTGTAAGAAGTATATTGATTAAAAAAAGAAATTCCAGCCAAGAGTCTGTGAAATTGTAAATAGATTTGGATGTTTATATGAAAAGAGAAATTTGAAATTCCCTACTTAAAACATATTGAATACAATAAAAATATCAATTGGCATCTTTAGAAGATTTTGTCATAAAATATGTTGTTATAGGCATGCTCAGCAATGAGAAAACCTTTTGAGCTGTTTTTGCAACAAAGAAGAATATATGGGGAGCTAAGTAAAACAGCTGTGATACAGACTCACAATGAGACTGCAGGATTAATAACTGTAGACTGAAGTTCAGTCCCTTCTGAAATTGTGTGTGTGGAAGACAATTGTTTGTGTGCTTGAAACTGAAAGGTTTTATTTATTTATTTCACTTTCTTTTCTTTTCTGCTTTTCATACAGAAAATAAAAAAAGACCCTTTGGACTTGAAGCAAAGACCCCAAGCAGCATTCTGATTTGCCTCACTCCAAGTCCCTACTGTATTTATTTTCCTGAAGCTTTTTTTCTTTCCTTTCTTTTTTTTAATAAACACTTACAAAACTATATTGCTTGAACTTGCTATCCAGCCAAAATACCTGTGAAATGCTTACCTGCCTTGAGTACCTATGTTCCCTTGCTCCTCTGTTCATTTCTTCTCTGTTTTTTTATTGTAGCGTTATGCTTTCCGTTCCTACAATCTTTTCTATATTTCTAGAAAAACGTTGTCTTGAAGGATCTGATCAACTTTGTTTATTATGTAATTGTGTGGAGACTCAGAATGAGACTGGGGCTGACTTGTGTGCCAGTTTCCGTGTGGATTACTAAGACTCTTGCTCGGAACAATAAGATGCCATCAGGAACTCATACTCTGAAAGAGTCATGAAATAAATCATCTAGGACTCCCATCAGTCTTGATACTGTGTGAATTGGCTGCTGATAGCTAAAAAAGGTAGATTGAACCTTTGTGTGGTTAAAAAGGAGATCAGATTAAAGGCAGTGATAAGTGGAGTGTGAGATAGTCTCTGTCTGCCTTATAGGTGTAGTTAAAGGTGAATATATGGGCAGATGAGTTAGGACCTTCTGGAGTTGAAGGTTTATAGAGGCATAGCTTCAAAATGTAGGTTAACAGGGAAGTGTTACAGGGCCAGGCAAGATTTAATCCTGAAAAAGGCATCAGGCAGGGAGAAACTGTTCTGCATAGGAAAACTTTGGATTGCTCTTCCACAAATATTGTTGGATTAGCTACAAGCAGCTAAGACCAAACATTGCACCAGTGTTTTGAGGTGGGCGTATAATTAGATGTGGATGCATGCCCACAATGTAGATGGTTTTATCAGATTTTTTTTTGCACAGCATTTTTTCTGGAAATCATAGAATCATAGAGTGGCTTGTAACTCTATCGTCTGTAATATTAGGGAGTAATTACCACTATCTGATTTATTCTGTTTTTCAAGCCTTAAAATATGATGTCCCACTAATACCTCAGAATAAGTATCACAAAAAAAAAGTCCATTTAGTCTTTATTTTAAATTTTTTTTTCTTTTTTAAAATTTTAGTTTTTAGTTTTTTCTCTGTATATTGATACACTTGGAAATACTTCTACACCTTTAGTCTTTCTCTTTAGCTCTGTTTTCCCCATCAAAAAAGCCATACTGACTTTTCCATCCTCACTTTTCTTTATTCTGTTTGAAGAGAAACTGTCATTTGGATGAGAAATGATCTGTGTCATCAGTCAGTTTTCAGTTGTCTGTTTTTCTGTCTTCGGTAAGCTCAACTAGTTTTTTGTTAATTTTTTTAATTCGCACAGTTATCTTTTTTTTGTCATATTTCCAAAGACCTCTGATTTGATCAGTCTTCAATATCTCTTAGAATAATGACACATAATTTTCCAAAAGAACCTGTATTCCTTTACTCCTAAGAAGAACAGCTCTGTTGAAAATAGGCCCTACTACCCCCATGTGTATTTTGTGGGCTGCCTTTTTGAATATCTTTTTTCCTGTAAGGCTTCAAAAATAAATTTAAATACTATAAATTCCATTTGAAGTTTTTACAAGTTATCGCAATATCCTTTCTATAGCTATTTGTAGCTATATATGTTCTCTATGTAATAATTTTAAATTAAATAGCTTGGATTTAAGGAAAATTCCAATCTGAGATACTTAAGCACACCTGTATGTTGTGTATTTAAAATTGATTTAAAAATTTCCATACTCTTAGAAGACTATCAAACAAATTTCCATTCTGACATAAAGTTATGTGTCAGTGCAGTGCGCCACGATGAAGTTATGCTGACAGAGTGATCAGAAGTGATTAATACATCAGGGAAAGCAGATATTTTTGAAGAGCTGTGTAAAGCCGTAAATATTTTGTTTTGCTCTTTACCGGATATTGTTTGAAAAGCTGACGTCTGCGTTTTTAACTTGTTTGGTTAGAGTCTGATGGTATGCCAAGTCCTGATTAATTGAACCGACTTTGTCGGGATGTGTTGCAGGTACGTAAAGATTCAGATGAGATTTAACCCAGAATTTTACAGGAAGCATTTCAGTCAGATACTGTGTTAAGATAAGCTGACAAAGCATTGCTGCTTACCCAAACACATTTAGGTTTGTACCAGATAGGAGTTTTGTAATGCAAATGAAAAACACATTTTAACTGGTTTGATGCTAAATACCAGAACATCTGTTTAATTAGCTGAGTTAACAGATGTGTGTGGAAGAGCTGTATCTTTAATATTTCTGCTTTTATGGGGGTATTTGACAGGGAGGACATTTACTAATGGAGATGCTGGAATATTGCAACAGTGTTTCCATGCAGGACTACTAAAAAAAATCAGCACTCAGACTAGGAAGCCGGGTGTTTGTAACCGCTGGGTGTACTATGCAGAAACTCACGCAGTGTAAATTCTAATTTTTCATCCTTTCTTCTGCCCTGCCTTTGCCACTTGTTGGAAAGTCTTCTAAAAGTGGCATTGATAATCTTCACTAGAATAAAATTCGCTGTGCTTTAGCCATGTGCAGTTCCGAGGTGCACCTATGAGCAGCATTGCTGATGATGTGATGGCCTAGCAGAGAATAAAACAGAAGTTCATACTATCAGAGATAATAAGCAGATGGTTTTCTGTGCTGGAAGCAGTAAACACATTGCTTGTTATGTGAAGATCATTTTCTGCGGGTTTTTTTTTTTAATAAAGATGCCACAGGACAGAAACATAAAGATCAAAAGTCTCATATTAGAAGAGATGTGAAGGAAATATTTTATTGCCTTCATAACTTTCTAAAAGAAAACACAGCTTCAGTAGTTTTCATTACCAAGTGTCTATTTACAAGGAAAAATAGTGTATTTCGTAGCCTTATTCTGGATGTCTACACCAGCAGTCTGGTATACTTAAAATCTGTTAATAGTCCCTGGAGAGAGATGGGATCCTTCAGCAAGCACTTCAGAGAGCTGTAGGGTTCTGTGGAAAATCTCTTCAATCTCTGTAGAAACATCTTTTTTTCCCCCTTTTCTGACTGTTTAGAGGCTTCTGTTGCTTAATGTCATTTTGAGATATAAATTGGTCTGAAATGATTCTAGATACGTTACAAGGGCCTGAAGATGAGAGTGACAGAGATTCAACACAAGATTACTAGAGCTGCTAGTGCCACTTCTAGTCAGATATCATTTTAAACTGGACTGATGATCCTAGTTCATGCTGATCAATATTCATGAATGTAGCTGGTCCTTTGAATATCTTGAAAATATTTGGGAAACGGCTTTCGTATTATGATTTCAGCATTATTTTAGCTGTGCTGGGACTATTGCTTGGGAGTGAACACTTGGCATTTTTTGTAAACTTGGCCAACAAAATGTTTGTTTTATTTAAAGTTTTGAGGCAGTAATTTTCCACAAAATTTATAGAAATTCTCAATGGCTGTACTTGAAAAACAGCAGGAAACAATGTATAGAACTAAACCTCTGTCCCCTATGCCTCAGAACACAGAGACATTATTGTAGTATTTTTATCAGATACTGGGTCTTATTTGAATATTAATTTTTCAGAAGTGTCAACCTATAATTTCTATTCAAATTTTGTATTGATTCCAAAAAAAGATTGCACATATGTCCATAAATATTCTTCTGAGTGGTACCTTGGCAGTGTTGAACAGTGAGACTAATTGTTACTGGAAAAAGAGGCCCTCTATACTGGGAGCCTGAACAATTTTCTAGGTTTCAGTGGCAGGTTAGCCTTTTTTTTTCCATCGTAATTAATGTTCTTAGTGTGTAAATGGGCACCAGATCTAATACCCTGCTGAGACTGAACCCTTGTGCCTTATGTATTTAGACCTTTGATAGTACTTGTGCTGCTTATTACGTTTACAAAGTAAGGACCAAATCAAGTACAATTTGAATAGCACTAGCGTGATTCTGGCATCTGACTTTTCAGTGTTATTTAGGTGAGTTTTGAATTGTTACCAAAATTTTCACATATTGATAAATACCCTTAGTGTTTATGAACACTGGAAATTTAATTATGGTAAATGGAAGACTTTAGTTCAGCTGTCTTTATTGAAATATATAAAATGTTAAATAACATAAAGTGAACACCAGAGTTCTTAAAAAAAGCTTTCAAGTGATACCAGAATTTTTTTTTTCCATTTCATGTCAATAAGGGATCTTGGTGTAAGGTCCAGCATAATTCTCTGAGCAGAAATGCATTCCAGGCTGTGGTGCCATCAACTGCCTTGCTTCCAACACCTTTTTGTATTTTTTCTTCACTACCGTGCTCCAACATGGTTTATTGCCCTTTGCCTAACTGCTCTCTATATTGTGCAGACTGTATCTCAGTATTTATACAATTTCCCTTCTATTTTCATATGCTGCATGCTCACACTGTACAATAAGAAGATAATTGAACTCATGTTGCACCACGTTTTATGTGCAGCTTTTTCTAAATGCTTTGTGTGCCTCTTCTGTTGAGATAAGTCTCAATTTTCTTCCTCCCTAATGACTACGTTGAGGATTTGCTAAGAGTGCAGTGACAATGCATATGAAAGAGCTCTCAGTATCTGACTGATGACACTTCAGCAGCTAATTGCTCATATACTTTTACTTCATGAAATGGTTCATACACCTGTTTTGCTTAGTACATAATTTTGGAAATCTACGTGGTGAGTGAAGCCTTGCCAAAATGTGTGAGATATATTCCAAACTCCACAAACGTAATTGGAATTTATAAGGATCTGCTCTGAATTATTCCTTTTTCTCTGCCACTAGTAGATATTACTGACAGAATGTGTTTGTGAAATTTCTTAAGTTTTTACATTATTTTGTTTCATTTGTCATTCTGAAAGGTAGTTTTGGCTTTCACTGAAAATGACAGACAAAATTACTTTCTGAAAAAATCATCTGATTATTGTGAAATCCTGCAGAATTAAGAAATGTGTTGAGTTCAGTTTTTGAAATGAACCTAAGAGCCACTGTGTCGAGTTACTTCATGAGAGAAGAAATTAAAGGACAAGGCAAAAAATAGTCACTCTAGTGACTTTCACAGCCTATGTAGAGTGATAGTCCCAGAAGTAAAACATATCACAAAAAAAGATAAAAAGGGAACTTTAAAACTGGTGTAATTACCGTTGCTGCTTGAAGCTGTAGTGATTTGGAAAACCTGAGTTTTGATGTCTGTACTAATGATGCATCAAAATGCCTAAACAAATGTTCCATGAAACATACAGTGAAACAAAATGGCTTTTGAGCAAAGCAACTCGAAAGAGTCTACCAATTTCTGTATCAACGTATCATGTAACCTCCAGAAATTCATCTGTCTTCTCCCTGAATGTTCTGTTATTTCCTTCCATGTCAGTCCTCTCCTTCCTCCACCACAGTAGCTTGCAGATTTTGAATTTTCTGATTTTACTCCCTAGGTACAGGCAGAACAGTAGGTGCCTGTAAGAGGTGATGTGGACAGATAGAGACAGTGTTAATGGTAGTAACTTGAAACCTGTAATTCTTTCCAAACCATTGAAAATTGGAAGTCTTTCAGAAATTGAAAGGAGTTTGTTCTGGTGCAAAACCTGTGAAGGAAGAAAACTGAAGTTTAGGATGTGTCCAACCTATATGCTTTTCAGTAGTGCCATTTTGAGTGCCAAATTCTTAGTTCTCCTGTTGCCAGATGAGGAGGCTGTTTTGTAATGGACTGAATGAGGTGTGTTCATACTACTGTATTTATTGAAGCTTGTATGAGACTTAGACTGTAGCAGAGATTTAAGTGAGCTAAAATAGATGAGATACGTTTGTGTCTCTCTCCTCCCCTGTCACTTCCCTTCTTCCTCTCTTAGCTTTCTCCCCCTTGCTCCTTCCTTCCCTCTCTTTTCTTGGCAGCATAGAAAGACCATATTGGGGTAAGAATATCAGAAGTCCTTTTGACATTTCTAGATAGTCTAATCTAGTAGATTTTTTTGCAATGTCCCAAGAAAAAGTCCTGAATACCGTCAAGTTCTTGAGTATCTCAATACTCTCTCTAGCGGGAAACAAAGGCTGCTGTCTTGCCAGTGAATACACTACAAGAATTAATGGGTCTTTTCCTTGCTTATGTGCTGCAATTGTATTTCCTGCTAGGAAAATAGGTAATGCTTTCCTTCTTGAGCAATATTTCCTTTAAGAGAAACATGACTATATGCAGCAGGTTTTTTTCACAGACGTAATTCCTTATTTTGTGTTGCTGTCTTTATTGAGGACTCAGAGCAAGTAAGAGTTTCAATAGGTGTAGTAAAACATGCAATATACTTTAATAATGCAATATACTTTAATAATCCCTTTTCAATATGGAATGGAGCACAATTAATGACAAATAAAGGCTCTTTGTATATGAAACTTGTTATGAAACAATGTTGCATTATTTGTCCTCATTTTAATTTTATTACATTATCTGTCATATCTGTATACATGCTAATATTCAGAATAAATTTGTGTGATTTTGTGTATTGGCCTCAAAACTTAGGATGGAATGGTTCTCTTGAGCCATTAGGGTCATTTTTTTTCTACCACAGTTGTAATGTCATATTTCTCTTTGCTATTCCTTTAAAAAAATTTATTTAAAATCATAACTGGATTCAATTTACATAACCCTATTTTTATTGCCAGAAGGTCTGTGGCAGTTTGCATGAACCTGTACATGTATGAAGAAGTACATCCTGAACCTTGACACTGATTTCTCTAAAATCAAGAACAGTCATAATTGGAAGTACATTGTAATTTTTAGATTGATAAATGTTATTTTTCTTCAAAGTATGTTAAATTGAATACTATATTCCTTTCAATCATGGATTTGGGAAATTCTGATGTGATTGCCAGTTTTTCATATAAGGGCATTGGTTTTCCAGTAGCTTGTCCTCTGGTCTTCATATGAGGCATACATATTTTTTCTGCAGATGGCTAATGTTACTCTTTAATGTCTTTGAGATTGTATGGGTAAAACTAAGAAGGATTTATGCAACAGTTATGTTCAGCTTAGTCTGATCGTGTTAAAAGTAAGTATGCCTGCTTTTTGAGAAGTCTCATTTTTATAGAGTTAAAACTGAATATAACACATTGCTTTTTAAATGTTCTTACTGATCCCATTATTCTTTCTGTGCATTTTACAAATAGGATGTGATGTTTTGAGTGTGCTTCAGGCTTCAGTAGTTTGTATAATGTTCTATTTTCTGCAGCAAAAGCATGTCAAGGTGATCTCTGTGGGTGGTTAATATTTTCTGGAGTTTTTGCTTCAGCCATGAAAATATGCAAAACTGAAGAGCTTGGTGGTATGTCATATATTCAGATATAATATATATATATTTCAATTTTATCATCATTAAAAATAACTGAAAAAACCCACAAGTGTAGTAGCAAATACTGTTTGTTCATGGATGAATGCAGCATTTGTCGCTCCTGACTTGTGTTTGTGGTAATGCTGGTGAGCAGTTCTTGCAATAGCTTAAGTTGTAGTTATGTGACAGTGTGGGGTAAATGTGTTGTATAAATGGAATATTTTTAAACATAATGTTCAAAATCACAGGAAATCATAGAATATGGGAGAAATGTAAAAATTACAGAATGTTTGCATTTTAGCAGAAATACTCTTGATTTGTTTGACAGGCTTTAGTTGTTCTTTTCCGTATTTTCAAATGTAAGTACTTTTAAAAACAATTATAGAAAGCAACAGTAACAACTCTATAAAAGAAAATGCCTAAATATTGTAACAGTATTTCAATAGGGAAGGATTATTAAAAGTCTGATTGTTAAAGAACTGAAACAGGCAGAAGTTGAATGTAACTACTGCTCACTATGCTTTTAGTACTGTTACAATAGTAAAAGAAAAATTGGAAAGGAAAATGTCAAATATATCTATATAAATAAAATGCATTCAATGTATAAAAAAGGGATATTGAAAGAGCTACTGAGGATTTCAATTAAATGCATACTTTTTTTCTTTCAAGACTAAAGCAAATATATAAGGAAATTAACTCTTTCTAAGAAATAATGATGTGCATTCTGGTTTCTGACTGATACCATGTTTTATCATTGCTACTGTCTTTCTTCTGGTGTTGTTTCCTTTAGCCTCTGTCTCTGGGAAATTGTGCTTCTGCTGTTTATATTGCATATAAGATAAGTGGGTCTTTAGTTTTAAATGGGAACTCTCAGATATGCCTTACTAAGGTTGTCTTCTCTGATACAATGTAATTATCCAAAGTGTATCTGCAGCAGAGATCTTTTCATATTTCCCTTGCTGTTCCTGGCAGTTTAATTTACCTCATTAAAAGGCTTCAAAAACCACTCTTGGAATGCCTCCAAACTCAGGGTCTTGGTTGTTGATGAGAAAGTTGTTCTTTTGGAGCTTGGGCAATGTAGAGAATCTGTGATTCACTTTAGTGCACACCTTAGGGTATCGTAAGGAATACCATATTAATGTTCTCCAGTGAGAAGCAAAGCAAAGCAAAGCAAGATCTTTACCTTGCCGAAAGAGTTAATTGGGCTCTAAAATAGCTGCAAATACATCAAAACCAGAGACTATATCTATGTTTAGCTTTCTGGTGCTTATCTCTGAGAACGTGGCGTTTTTAAGGACACAGTTCTCAAAACCAGAAAGAGGAAGCTGAGGACTATGTCCAGTGTGTTACCAGTGTTTTTATTTGGGAGGGATCATTCTCTGCACAACCCTTATGCTTCTCAAGGCAGCAGGACAGCTACATCTTGTATCTTAGAAGAGGTTTATTTTTATTGTTCTTTTCTCATTCCTTCTTCATGCCATACCTAGAATGGGAAATTTGCCGTAATCCTTCCTACCCAGCAGTTCTAGTGATACAGCTCTAGGAAGAGTTGGGTAATGTGCTTGTAGTCGTATGTTGGTGATCCCATAATGACAATAGTAGTCCTGGTTTCTTACACACATTTACCTTTCTTAGAATCATACCTCTTACTGCTACTCTTTGGTCTGCAGTGGGGAAAAGTTGTTGTAGTAACATACTGAATGCTACAGGAGTCCGCAAAATAAATATCCTTGTGTTAAATGGGAAAAGGTGTTGGTGTTACAGAAAATGTTGCAGTCAGGCTGTGTTCTTGAGGTGAAGCCAGGTGATCTGTGCCTGACTGGAGGCAGCAGCCATTTGGCTCACCATGTTTCAAATGGTTAGTTGATCTTTCTATGTTCCCTGTAACTGAAGTTTATATTTATTTTAAAAAAGAAGCAAAGTTCTGCTTTCATTAGGAATTTGATCGTACCATCAAAGTTGACTTATTTCATGCATCTGGAATTGCATCTGGGAGACTGGAGATCACTATTACTGACAGGAGCCCCATCCTGCCCTCTCTGACAGTGGTGAATCTTTACAGCTCCCCCAATCCCAGCTACATGTCCTGGAGGCAAAAGTTTCATTGAAGACTCATCCTGAGTTCCTGTTTATGGTTATGCACTACCCAGAAGGCACTTTTAGGTTTACTGTAGAATACTTAGATGGAAAACATGTATTCAAAAATTCTAATAACACTAAATTAGTTGCTTCTCTTTGTGTTACACCAACTGTATTATTTCTTCTTACTTACAGTAAATTGGTTTGTTACATCATCTCCATGTATCTTTCAGTTGCCTCTTTTTCAGAGACACTACACATGGTTCCAGAATACATCTAATAATGATGGGTATTTCAATGAACAGCAAAATATTTCTGTCATGAACAGCATGATGGCAGCTGCAGATTTTTGGCAGTATATTATTTGATTGCTTTTCTAATTGCAGAATTGTAATGGCAGTTAGAAATGGAAAAATGCTATGAGTCATAATAGCAAAACTTATCTCAGAAATTCCCGTGTGCAAATATTTCTGACTTGTGTCAGGGTTTGTAAAATTTGCGTGCATAAACAATTTATTTGCATAAACATACTTTAGAATTCAGTAAGTGTGATATATACTAAAGTTACTTATCTGTAAATGGCAATGAGTAGTCCATTTGATGTATTTGCCACCCAAGGTTTTTATGTTATTTGCAGCTGGTGGGTATTTCCATTCCATCTAAGCAGTGATGATAAAGTGGGATGGAGAAATATGAAAGCAGTAGAAAATATATATTCGACTTGGATGAAATATTTTTAAGGAAAGGTATTAAAAAATTGTTTATACCTGACATCTATGGAAATTTTGGAATTGATAACTTAGCTGTTAAATGAAATGGCAGTACTGTACTTTCACCAAAATTAGTCAAGCAGTTCAAGTCATCTGTTGCTTTGTTATTTTCTTCACGTATAGCATAGAGGTGTAGAACACTAAACTTAAACTTGTGTTGGAATTAATGCTTAATACCAACCAAAATCCCTCAATTTTACATTTTGGTGATTGAAAGAGAAGGAGTAGAATTAGCCATTGGAATTTGGTCAGAGTTTATTGACTTCAGCAATGAAAGAGATAAAAATATCTTGCAAATATATTTATGTTTCACTGTGTGTCGGTGAACTCTGTTTCAATACCTGTCTGGCCCATGGAAAAATAAAGTTGAAATTTTCAGAGAAATTTGTGTGTTTGCTTTGCAATCAGTATTAGTTAGTATTAGCATGTATTTTGTATTAATTTGTTGGGCTAAAATTTTGATAAATCCAGTGGAGAGTTTGGCAGCAGGAAAGTGGTTTATAAATTCATGCTAAAAGTGAGTGAATGAGATGCAAAAGGAACAAGGGTAAATATGGAATTCTTTGGCTAAATGCTAGAAGATCTTCCAAATGTAAGAATTTACTTTAACAGATTTACACATTGCTATAATTGCCCACTACTGAAGCCCTGCAAAAATAATGTAAAATCTGCCGAAGGTAGCCCAGTAGCTTTATACTTGACAGGGTGGGCTTGATTACATGTCCTGCAAATCTGAGATAACCTGAGAGGTCATCTGTCAGAAATGACACAGGAGACTTACACCCTTCTGAAGCGACAGCTGGAGGCCAGATGGGATTACCTTGGACACACTATGGGCAACTCAGTAGAGCCTGACATGTTTGAGGAGTTACCAAGAGAAAAGATATTTTTTATTCTTTGCAATGTAATAAATTATTTTGTTTTTAATGGCTGTTTTGAATCTACAACGTACTTTGAATAAATGAGGGGGCAGATATTGTTTGTTTGTCTCAGGCAAAGAGTTTTATTACAGTCAGTAGAGTCAAGAGAATGCTGAGTCAGAGAAACTGAAAGGATCCCAGTTTTATATTTATTTCTCCTTATAATATATCTACCAAAAAGTGTGCAGACAAGGTGGAGTCATAGATATGACAGCATTGTATGAATTCCAGCTGTGGAATCCATAAATAAAGGAATTTCAAAAGTCTTCAGTTCTAGTTTTGAATCTGTTCTGTTGAAATCAATGGGAATTTTACTATTGAGCGGTAGCCTAGTTACATCAGTCCTGAGCTACCCTGGAAATTTTTTCCATGTAGTCACATTTATGAAAGGACCTCTTACGGTATAGTGTTTAATGGTAACATCACATGAAATTAAATTTATTTTTTGTATTTCACTGAAAACTTTCAATTGCTTTAAATCAAGGACAGTTTAAATTTCCCACAGGCAATGCACAACACAAGGCCTCTCTGAGACTGCTGGCAGGCAGTTTTCAAAAGGGTCCTTTTTGTATTACAGTTCAGGGCAGCAGGATCATTTTAAAATAAATGCTTCTTGACATCAGTAATCCATGACTTTAATGTCTTTTACTCTACCTTTGGCACTAACATATTGGTGTTTGTTTTCACACACATTTTTACAATTCGACTGTTTATTCTTTAATTATTCCCATTAATTTTTTTGTCTTCTTCTCCTTCATCTGTCTTTCATTAGTTTTTCCTCTCTTCTGCTTTCATTGCTCAACTCTTCAGCTGCTTGTGTTTATCCTGTTAATCTATGCACAAGACTCAGGAAGAGGGGCAGGTGGAAAAGCTACTGCTGAGTAAAATCTGAAGTGCATCTCCTGTGGTGTGGCAGATCATCTGAGGCCATTAAATATCAGCTTACTTGATCTTTTTTATTTACTGGACTTATATATTTTTCCTTGTGCTTACATGGCCACATGTGCACCCAGAGCTATCCCTATGTAGTTAAAATTTACAGCCCACAACACCCAGAAGTGACGCACTTGTCTGCCAGTTCTCTTGTTCTTTTCTTCTTTTCCCCTTCCACCAGCACTTATCCTGGCTTCCACAGCTTGCTCTTATTGTCCTCTTGCTTTTGGCACTTGACTTCTGTTTTCATTTCAGTTTGAACAGACGTATTTCCCATTTCTTTTGTTAAATTTGCTTGTGAAACAAGAAAAGTCTGTTTCTTTTACTAAAAAGATTTATTACATGTATAAATCGCTGTTTATTGCAATGGGATCAAGGTAAATTCTGTGTAACATAGTCTTTTTTGGAGAAAAGTTTCAGCGATTGTGCCAGTATTTGTGTTCCTTACAGAAACAAGCCATGAGCATGTAATTTCTGACCTGTTTGAGTTAGAAGTTTTAAAAAACTTTTTTCTTGGGATGCTGTTATGTATATTGCAGTAATGTGGGAAAGACTTTTGAAGAAGTTATATTGGGAACCATAGATACCTCAGTAGAAAATTTTACATTAAATTGCTGCTTTCTTAATTTCACAGTTTTAGGGCTATCAGTTTCCAGAATATATGCAGTAAGTTTTCTCAGTACATGAATGTCCTTCAAAGTATTAGCAAAATGTCCGGTGCTGTGATTCTCTGGGGTCAGTAGGTCAGTGTTGGGGCTGGCTATGGCCAGCTGCTTGCTTCCTTCCCTCCTCTACAGGACAGGAGGGAGAAAATAGGATGCTGAAAAGTTCACAGGTTATGATTAAGACATGGGGGATTGCTTACCAGTTACTGTTACAGGCAAAACAGGTCTGACTTGGGAAAAATTGATCTAATTCATTTCCAATTAAGATGTATTTGAGTAGTGAGAACTAAGGAAAGCATCACTTTCTTCAGGCAGCCCCAGCTCACCTTCCTGTTCACTGGTCTTCACTAGTGTTCTGAAGCTGTTTCTTACACTTTCCCCCCACCAATCCTCCTCTGCCTGTGTGGTGGTTTGGCCCTTTCCTAAACCTCTTCTATCTGAGGCACTACTCCTCGGTGGGTGGCTTGGAGTGGCTGGAAGCGGCCTTGTCCGGCCCCAGGCAGTCCCAGCCTCCCCGCCAAGAGGCTGCCCTGCAGCAGCCCCTGCAGCCTATGCTTGGGCACCAGCACCCTGTACAATAAGTAACCGTAGTGCTGCTGTGGGGAAGACTTATTCATCACCGAAAGGAGAAAAGAGTGCCACATGAATGATGTGGCTCGATTTCTAGGTTTTTGGGTGAAGTGAAAAACGAACATCTCAAGATGGCTCCTTTTAGGTCTGCTAATGTTAGCAAGGGCTTCTCAGGGAGGAGAGATGTGTGACAGAGGGGTTGAGGGAAGGTGCCGATGGGCCTACTTGGTCTAAAAACCCAAACCCTAAGTAATTTAAGCATATTGTTACTGTAGCTAAATTGCTGTTTTGATAGTACACTAAAAATATGAACTCCTTTCTTGCAAGGATGGACCTTTTTTTTGTCACACAGTAAGATCTGGAAACTAACAGTTGACATTTAGGCATTATGTAGTAATTCTCTGTGGGATGTAAATTTAAGGTTTTTTGTTTCATATTCCTGATTTTATAGGGCAGTGCTTATTTTTTCAGGGTTATAAACTATATGTTTTTGACACTAATTATATATAAAAATAAAAGCAGTTGAGGAATACAGCCTGTATGTTACCTGACAATTGTTAGTGAGTAGTACTACTATGTCAGTGGAAAGATTTTCCTTGGCTCAGACTCATATCTCTGACAGAAATTTCCACAGGATATTATAAAGTCAATTGTCAAAAATTAAAATTTGTTGGCTCTGCATCAGCCTAAGCAATTGACATTCCTGGCAAAAGTAATCACATGGTACCTTTTTCAAGTAAAGTTCAATCTGCCAGGATTCTCTTACCCTATGCATTTCAATCATCCCTCTTTAAAAGAAAGTATATGTTATTATTTTTGAAAGCAAAACTACATAGCTTAGCTTATCAATATTTTACTGTATTTATTTTATATTGAGTTTGTATGCCTGAAGGTGTTTGTAAGAGGGTCATTTTATTCATGTGAAATTGATGGGTTGAAGAACGTCACAAGATAAGCATAAAAATAGAAAACGTCCAAGAAAATTTACTGCTTTTAAAATATAAAAGCTATCTACATTCCCATTATGTTTTGATTTGTATGTGTCAGATAGATGTTTTATGTTTTATGAGCAACATGTGCATTATACAGTGCAGGAGGTTGTTATGAGAATTTTATCATTTATTATGAAAGTTAATGAAGAAATGAGAACTAGTATAAATGCCTAAATTAATCTGAATCCTTAATTTGTTAGAAAATCGTTGGTTTTTTCAATCTGTTAAAGGGGTTGAACTCGTTCATAGACACTTCATAGAATTTTAGAATGGTTTGGTTTGGAAGGGACCTTGAAGATCCTCTAGTTCCAACCACTTGCCATGGGCAGGGACACCTTTCACTAGACCAAGTTGCTTAAAGTACCATCAAACCTGGCTTTGAGTGTTTCCAGGGACAGGGCAGCCACAAAGTCTCTGGGCAACCTGATCCAATGTCTCACCCCTCTTGCAGTAAAGAATTTCTTCCTTATCTGTAATGTGAACCTACTTTGTTTCAGTTTAAAGCCATAGCCTCTTGACCTATTACTACATACCCTTATGAAAAGTCCCTCTCCAGCTTGCTCCTTTATGAACAAACACACTTTATAATCTTAGGAAAATGAAAGATTTGATCCCTCTTTCTTTGGCTTTTGCCATTTGGTTTAAATCACTAGGGTAAGATGTTTTGCTGCTTTAACAGTATTGTTCAAAAGGTAATTAAAAATAATTGTAGAAGATACTCCCCTTGTATTTACTGTGGGATCACCTATAGAATCCTACTGAGTGTGAAGAGTTGTATTTAAGTTCTGCAGGTATGTGAGGCAGTTTCCAGAAGTTGCAGGCAACATTTGAATCTGCATACATTTTGTTTTCAGAAACTGAATTCAAATTTCATAGAATCATAGAATGATATGGTTGGAAGAGATCATTAAGATTGTCCAGACCAACTGTCCATCCAGCACTACCACTGTAACCCCTAAACCACATCACCCAGCGCCAGACCCGAATGTCTTTCCAGGTATGGTGAGTCATGCACCTCCCTTGGGACACTTATTCCAATGCCTGACAGCCCTAACAGCTACCTGAAAGGAGGTTGTGGCCAGGTGGGGGTCAGTCTCTTTTCCCAGGGAACCAGTGATGTGACAAGAGGAAATTGCCTCCATCTGCAGCAGGGCAGTTTCAGCTTAGACATCAGGAAGAACTTCTTCATGGAAAGGATGTCCAAGATTTGGAATGAGGTGTCTAGGGAAGTGATGGAGTCACCATCCCTGGAGGTGTTCAGGAAATGACTGGACATGGCACTTAGTGCTATGGTTTAGTTGGCATGGTAGTGTTTGGACAAAAGTTGGACTTTGTGATCTTGGAGACCTTTTCTAACCTTAATAATGATTGTATGATATCTCTCTAGGAAATACTGCAAACTGTCATTTATTCTTCTTCCTAATATCCTCTCTTTTGAATTTTCAGCAGTGAAAAGACCTCCTTTTTTTTTCCCTCTCATGCAGTTTAGTTTCTTTTAGAGATTTTGGGTGAGAGAGCTTATGAAATGATTTTTGGAAATACATGGCTTACAAGTGGATGTCGTTAGTCCATGTTTTCACTGATTTCTCAAAAAAACTGAGACCGTCTGAGGCATGTTTTCCGTTTTCATACTGGAATGTTGACTCCTTTCCAACATGTTGTTTATATTGACATTCACATAAACTTTATTGTAGCCTGTAGAAGTTGCCTAGTGTGAACTCCAGGTGTTCTGATCTGTAGCTTTTTGGACCTTCTCTAGATTTTTTAGGATTGATTTAATATTTGCCACCTTCCTTGATTTTAAGACAGTTTGAAGCAGGCATTTTTCTATTGTAAGTTCGGCTGTTTCATACTCAAGTTCCTTTAGTGTTGTTGATGGGTTACACTCCAGTGTAATAACTTGTTGGAGCTCAGTTTGTCTTTTTGTTCTCATGTTCTCTAATGGCACTTCAGTTTAAGACAGATCCTCTCATGTGTCTCTCTGAGGAGGACGTCTGGCCTAGTAACTTCTCCAGTCTCCTCTGGTGTGGGTGAAACTCCAGTTCTTTAGTGGCCCTTGCTTTCTGCCAGCCTCAGTGGAAGCCTCTAGGTGGCTGTCTGTGGGAGGCTCTTCACTAAGCCTGACTCTGACCTCAGCCTTGGCCTGTTCCCACTGAGGTGCCGGGTGTGCTGTGGGCTAGGGCTGCCCCCAGCTTCCCCCTGGACTGCCATTCTCCCTGGCCAAGGGCAGCCAGGTCCTGCTCTGCCCGTGGACAGCCCCCACAACTTACGGCTTCCAGCCCATAGAGAGCTGTTGGTCCCTGCAGCCCTCTGACCCTGGACTGTGTTTTATGTTCAAGCCTCCCAAAGATTACAGTCCTTTCTGTTTTCCTCACTTGGACACAACTTGTAGCTTTTACAAGGATGCCTTTTCCTTTCTAATAGCCTCGTTCATCCCATTTGTTCATGACAGCTCCCTTGTCTGGATTTTCTGTCTTTTTTGATGGGTTGTATGCATTTCTTCTGAGCTTGCAAAAGGTGTCTTTAATCAGTCTCTGTGCCACCTGTAAAAATGGGACTTTTGTAGCTGATTCTTTTTTCTTCCTTGTAACAAGCTTACTCATTTTTATTCAGTGACCCTCTTTGAAATGGTGGTAGAGCTTCTTTTGGCTTTTGTTGCCCCTTCAAGGCCATAGATTCCAATCCACATCAAAGCAGTTATTGACTGTGGCTAGAAATTTACTTTGAGTCATACCCCGATATGTCATGTGCTTGTACAAGACAGACAGAAATTTCCAACAGCCCTAATATTTATCTGCCATACTTATAGGGACATTTTTCAGTGTTATGAAGGTGCTCTGTTTCTTAAGTGTCTTTAGGGATTGGTCCAGAGCATGGGTTATATTTGTATCCTGTGTCTTTCTTGATGTCATCTACCCTGGCCATTGTTGAAAGGTAGTCTCTGGGTTGTTTAACATGATGAGCTGTTAACTGCCAGATGGATCTGGTAACCAAGAGCAGTCATTCTCTAATGAGTTGTAAAAAAAAGTAGGAATCCTTGAGCTTGCCCAGTAATCTGAAGTGGTCCATATCAAAGTACAGCATGGCTGAAGACGTGCTGTGCCTGTAGGGAGGACTGGCCTATGTGTAAGAATTTTCCTTCCTCAGACCGATGTAGCTCTGAATAAGAAATCAAGAAGCAGAGGATGGAGAAGTGTGATCAGCATCCTCTAGAGAGACCTGTTGCTCAGGACACGAGGCAGGGTCCCTGAGAAGAAATCAAGGACATAGTTCTGTTCTAATTGCATTCTTCTTTGTGAAAGACACAATTAATGAAGTCATGTCAAATTTTGGGTTTAGGATAGGGACCTCTGCAAGGATCCAGTCATCTTATGGACATTTAGTTTGCGACAATTATCTGTAGCTAACTGTGGTGGTCATATCAGTATTGAACCAACCTCCTAAGCAATGTAAGCAGTTCTTGAGGTGCCCAAAATGAGGATGTAGTAGGGCTATGGAAGCCCCAGGGAAGCTCTATGCTGATGAGGGAGTTATCTGCTGTTCACCCAAAGTAGAAAACACATACTTTGAGATGCTGCAAACAGTCAGATAATGGAGATGACAGCAATTGGTGGGACAATTTCCTGTCTTTATTTTTATGTTGGAATTTTTGGCAGGAGATTGAACCCACCCAGGTAGATTATCTTGGAACCTCTTTTCGTTTGCTTGTTTTGTGGTGGTTTTGTTGTTGTTGTTTTTCTCTCTTCATTTTTTTTTTCACTGTTAGTTTGGGTTATTTGTCATAATTTTTTTTGTCTATTTTCTTTTGGTCTTTAGGAGCTCAAGGAGTCTGTATGTGTTAGGTTTTCTGTTCTGCATTGTTTGTAGATGCGGACTTCACACTGTTTGGTGTTTCTTTTTCTCCCTGAAAGTTGTGTGACTCTTTAATTTTCTACGTTTTTGTTGTTGGTTGTGGTGAGTTTTCAATATATTTATTTAGACAAGATTCTTGTGGGTGGGAAAGGAACAGGAGGAGCTGGAGTTCCACATGCAGATCCAGAATGATGGTATCATTGGAATAAACTGCCAAGTGGCAGAACAACTAGGAAGTTGGGATTTAGTGATAGATGGCTCAACAAAAGCTCAGGCAGAAAAGGGGTGGGAGGGTTGCCCTTTATGTGAGGGAACAGCTGGAATGCACGGGACTCTTATGTGTGAAGGTTTTGATTCAATATAAGGGAAAAAATTTCAGTAGAAGGATAATTATGCAACAGAAATGGTTGCCTAGAGAAACCAGGTTGTGGAATCACCTTTTTTGAAAGTTTTGGAGATGCATCTGTCTAATGCACGAAGTGACCCAGCCTAAATTCAGATGCTTTATGCAGCTGCTACTCCTCAGCCGCTCTGTGAATGGGAGAGTCTGTGATACGGTGCATCATGGCAGAAGGGTCTGGTGCATTTCGACTTTATGTGTTACTAGGTTATCAATCTATACATACATCTCCTTACAGGAACAAACTAGGTATGTAAGACAACTCAGGATGATCACCATATATGTGTACTTATGAGATACTACTTTTTAAAGTTGTTCTACATTCTCTTCTAATCACATCAGAGGAGAAAAAGTGAGAAACACATCATAATTCTGGAAGTAATTCACAAGACTGCAGTGCCATCGTATTAGTGGTATTGTAGAACAAACTATTTAGGAATAGTTAATTGCTTTCCTTTTTGTTTATATTCTTCCCCCCCAATTAGTGTAGTCTATTGCAGTTCGTTCTAATAAGAAAATTCAACAAGTGGAAAGAGGTTTTTCTCTGAGTTGTCTTACAATAAATTATGTTTTCAGAAGAAAGACAGACATGCCTGAGGATAAAGTAAGGTATGGTATCTGTGCACACTGCATAAATTGTTCAGAAGTCTCTAAAAATATGATACTGGTATCGTGCATAGTTATAAGATTAGTGTCAACACAGGTTATCTATCATGTAGGGGAAGTCAAGCAAGTTAGACCTGCCTCAGGGATGGTTTAGTCTGTATATCCAACTATTCAGATAATGTTGCTGTGGAGATTTTGGAAGAAAAGACCAAGGGATGATTTTTACATCACTCCAGGCTTCCCATTCATTGGTAATGTCTCCATTTTCTCCAGTGTGCTTTGATAAGTACAGGTAATCAGTGTCCTATTAATCTTTAGGACAAGTAAGAC
>VZRV01001162.1:329790-414790 GCA_013398115.1 Falcunculus frontatus
TCATATACTTTCAGAAAAAAAAAAACCAAAAAGAAACAAATCCCCCCCCCCCCCCCCCAGCCTTAACTCCTTCCCCAAGAGGAGTTATAGGTAACCTGTGCATCAGTTACCCAGTGGATGGGATATACTGGAAGCAGATGATGCATTTAGTCCATGTGGACACTTTTTTTGTCACTGGGCAATTTCCAAGGCATTTAATATTGAATTTTTAATGATTTTTTGTAAGTTTTATAATTATCCTTCACTTACTTCTTTGCACAGTTACATGTTTTCTGGATTAATGGAGTATGGGTGTTTTGCACAGTAAATTCCATGGTGTAAAAATTCAAGAATAATTTCTGTGGTGTAGAATATTGTGTGAACCTTTATAAGTACATAGGATTGGAAAATTTAGAAAATATGTAGTTGGGGAAGCTTGACAGTTCAAGAATCATTCAGGAATTCATTATTTTCTCTGTGCCACATGAAGAAAAATATATGCTTCTCCCACCACCACAGAACTTCTATTTGGACCCATTGATAACGTAATTTAGCCTTCCTTTGTCTAAATAGTAATGTAAAATAGTATGTAAAAATTAGCTGAGAGATCACAGTAGTATGAAGGTCTTTTCACTGGCTTATTTAACTTTGATTATAAACATAACTACTAATTCATTTTGCATGTTCTTGTTAATTATAATGGCATTCAGTAGTGCTCAACTGGTTATGAGCTTCTGAGTATCTTTGTGTCACAGAAATGTGAATTACTGGAATCAGGAAGAAAAGGGTGTTTCTTTACTATTTGCACTTCTGCAATGTATAAATTATTCTTTAAAAATATTTTTTTCTATTGTGAATTAATGTATTAAAGTAGTTTAAATATATTTTAAAATACTATATTTAGAAATAGTAATACTATAGTCTGACTATTTAATAGATTTATCCTTTTTTTTCATACTTTTAGGAGGTATGGATTGTATGTAAGTGATATATTTTCAAATAAAATTCAGGACATCCCATTGACATACTGCAATTTAAGACTTGCTCAAAAGTCCTATTATGAATTAACAATGATAATAACAATTATCATTGTTTTTAATTGTGTGAGTCCTACATGATAGAAATGTGGAAGCTACAGATACCAGTGAATGTTAATGTCTTTAAAATACTAGTCAGTCTCTAGCAAGTCATTTTTGCTTTAGTGAAACCAGTGGTGTCTTTGCCTCAATCTATCTGATTCAAAACAAGCATACCTAATAATAACTTATGTAGATTGCCCTCGACCAGGTTCTAAAATTTTCTTGAATGCTTTGGTGAGTAGTACTTCATTAGAATATTTTATAAAAATATCCACTTCAAGCAGTAATGCAGTTTGAACCATTTTTACTATAGAAGAAATCTGAACAAGCAGGTCTCACCTGAAATAGTGACACGTCATGGCAACTTGATCTATCAAATACTAGAACTGCTTAAGTGCTGTAGTGAACTTTGGTGGGGTTATTTGCATTTTGAAAAATACCAGAGGCCACCAATAAGGCAGGATAACGAATAAGAGCATGTAGTCTCAAATCAAAATGTTGTCTTAGAGGCAGTGTACGAATATATAACAGTTAAACTTATCCTAATGATTTGTGATCTAAATGTGGAATAAACTAAGAGGCGATTGCAGAAAGTAAATGAATAAGTTAAAGAAATAGCGTGCGGCACATGGGCATTGTACTTTTTAAGTCAAGTTTCTAAGGAAAGTCTTCATCCAGGAATGAATTTGATTTTTGTTTTGAATTAAATATTCTAGGGATTTCTGACACAATTATGACAATTAACATTCTGTCAGGATGCTTTTAAAGCTTTGGGTAACAAGGTCTGTGAATTGGTAAATTTTTAAGATTCAGATGGAATTCAGATGGAATTGTTAGATATTGAAGAATGGGAAGCATATCTCTGTAGGCACTGTCAGTAGGGGATAGGTAAACAATTAAAGATCTACCTGCTGAGGCTCAAGGGATGGAATCTGCTAGCTCAGGTGGAGGGAAGGTAGAGAAATGTTGGTGTTAAACTGGAATAACTGGAATGATTCAGATCCAGGTTTTAGGATGCTAACGAAAATCAAAACAAATCAAGGTTTATAACAGAAATAATATCATTTTTAAAGAGTCAGCTGCCTTTGTCAGGTAAACCACTCTGAAATGTAGCATCAATGAAACATAACTCAGTAGATAAGTTTCTAAAAATGAAAATTTGAACTGTTAAGAAGAGAATTGATAGGTTAAGACCTGCTATTTGCCTGTGACTTATCTGTCACATCTACTTTGTGCCATCCTCACCACTTTAAATATTTCTTACTGTTTTCTGAAAAAGTATAGAAATCCAGAAATAGACCAAAGATAAAATTATAATCATCGAGATTAATTATTGGGGTTGTTTTCATATTAAGACCAATTACCAAAAAATGTTATAATGAAAAATTTCTTCTAAAAAAAGCTGTATCTCAACAAAATGGGTCATATTTTGGTACAAGATTTCATACATAATAACTGCGACTGTCTTGGCTTTATGAGATGAAGCAAGACGTGATGTTTAATATACTCCAAGCTAAGGAAACCGATGATTTGAAAGTATTCTGGTGTAAGGTAATACAGGAAAAAAGAAACACAGAATATTCACATTTGAGGCTTAGATATTGTCTGTCAACAAGATGTAGTGTTGAAGAAATAACTGTAATGTGTATTTCTGTCTAGAATTCAGGTGCACAAGAAACTTCAAAGACTTAGAGGCATAGCTGTTTAGAGGCAAAACTGCAACCTTTTAATGGGAAATAGGACAGTGAGATGAATGCTTTTCACTCAGTTCACTGTGGATCCAGGGTGACCATGTGACCATCAAGCAAAGTTTCATTGACACATATTTTACTTTCCAACAACCTTTAAGAATTGCCACCCACCTTCACCTCCTCATATTTGCCTTAGGATCCTTACCTGTTTTTAACATTTTCTTCTCTTTTTTGCTTTGTAGTAAGCTCATAAGATATCCTTCTCATTTCCCAGTGCTGTCCTACTGTGCAGGGGTTTCATGTAGTGTTTATTCCTCCAGCCTGTCATTCTTTGCTCTCCCTTCTTCACTTGCTCTACTACAGAAGCTGCCAGGTAGCTTTCAGTTTTCTAGGAACTTCGACCTTCCCAGCAGGTTTTGTTACACTCTACAAACAAAGGAAGAAGTTAGAACTGCAGCTCTTTTAAATGTCCAAACATCTTGTAACAAAGTGTGTATTAATAATGCCAGTTGGAACACAGATTTTTTTTCTTAAACTGTGGGAAAGCAGTCTTTTCTTTATAAAATTCTACATTCATTTTACTTTTCAGCCTGCTTCTGTCTGACCTTGTCAGCAAGAGAGAATTGCCAAGAGGCACCAATGAGAGGCTGGTAGGATCTACTTCAGAGATAGCAGAGTTTCAGGCATTAAGTCCATGTCTGTATTAGTAAATTAAACAATGTCTGGAAATATTTCCAGGTTTCTGCCACAGTTAAGGTCTTTGCAAACTAACATTGTTCCAGAAAATTCCCTGACATTTATTTGACCACCTCCGTTAAACAATTTTTATGCAGCCCCTCTGTTTCAGAGCATATGTGACTATGCTGGCATAGATATTGGATTATCTCTGCCAGTTGATTTCAGAAAAGAGAAATGTGCTTGGGCATAGATGTAATCTAAATATTCTACGGACCTGCATGTTCTTTATTTCTTCTGCCTTGTCCAACCTTCTCTCTTCATTGCAGTCTTCCAGTCTCAGCTTCAAAGCTGGTTGTTTTTTTTTTTCTTTTTGCTTGTCCTTTTGTCCTTCCTAACATACATATAGATTTAAATTTTATTGGCATGCTGTCTCCAGCTTCTGTTCCTTCATTCAGATGACCCTGTGAGCTTACTGGTAGTGATATTGTGTGCAGTTCTCTGCGTATAACAAACTACTTCAGGGAAGCCCTCCTTTTGTTTGCCTTTGGGTAGTATAATAATAAAAATAGAATAAAAATGTAAGACTAGAATTTGAGTGATGCCTTAGCTGTCACTCTGCTGCAAGGAAGAAACTTGGTGAACAATTACATTTCTTTGTGGACTACATTTAAGCTTACTACTTGTTAAGGGAATGTTTTAACTTGCTAGGTCTTTCAACCAGCTTTATGTCAAAATCAAAAAAATTAAAAATTACAACTCTTTTTCTTTCAGGTTACTTGTGAATCAGCGTTTGCACATCTGTAACAAATTAGAGGGAGTGATAAGGCCAGATTCTATGTTGGTTTTGTTAAATGATGTCTAAATAGCTGTAAACATTACTTTCTGTTTTGCCAGGATGGTGGTACTAGCATTGATTTTGGACATCACTTCAGTTCAAAGTTGAAGCTGAAAGGTCTTTTTGAGGCTTAGAAGAAGCAGGTGAGTACAGGTCAAACATCACAAATCTAAGAGTATTTTTTTGCAACTTTATTTTTTGCTGGAATTGCTGTTCCTGCTTACCAATGCAAATTCAAATAGCTGGTCTCTGCTTTCCCCAATTCACTGGGATGTATGACTGTTTGTGTTATGACTAGATAGCTTACAATATCTGATTCATTTAGGATTTCCCTGCATGCTTTTTCAGCTTCCGCCATGAAAATAAGTGAAACCGTTGTTCTCTCACCAAGGTCTCTTGAACAGTGGAGTTAACTTACACTGTATAGTTTCATTACATCAGCTATATTAAGAATATGATAATTAGGCTAATTTGTTTTGAAAATTGTTTTAGACTGTATTTCTTGTAAAAAAGTAAAATTTTAAAAGGCAAATATAACATAATAAATAGTAAAGAATCCCTGAGTTTGGGTACTCCTAGTTTCTTGAAACTGGGACGATCGTTATTCCTTTGATAAACAGGAATATTCCATGACGTCAAGGACCATGAGTTTGAACCTTGTTTCAGCTGCTTTTGTGCTACTAGGCTGAACCAGCCTGTGACACCACACTGTCAGTGGGTATAGTGCCACTTGGCCTGCCTGCTCTGACTACCTTGCTTTGCCCCAGACATTCACAGCTATCTTCAGTGAATCATGTACGAGAGTCTGGCAGGTCTTCTTAACTTAGACAGATCTGGAAACGGAGATCCTGAGGGAATTAGCGTAAGATGAGAGCTTAGAAAGCCAGTCACATTTATTTCGGATTTTTCATAATTGCTATTGCAACAAAGAATTAATCTACGTGTTGAATGTTGCAGTTGTTCATATTTTACATTTCCTACAGAAGTATAAAATTTTTGGGGAATATTCCCAGAACTTTTCAAATTCAAAATTTTTAGGCAATATTTTAGCAGATAAATTGCAAAATATGGTCAATTGGACCTGATACTAAATTTTTAAGGTGTAGATTTCAACAGGGTACAACAAACTTACCATAATAGGAACCAGGCCAAATTGCTTCTATGTACACCAGTAAGGAGAAAAAAATATGTAGTACAAATACGTATGACTGAAATAAATTTTGTATCGTTTCCCTGTATGCCATCTGTTTTAACTGCTAAGGTATTATGAGATATTCCGATATACCTATATATTCCATAATATTGGTATATCCGTCTTAATGTAGATTCCTTCCTCTGTAAGGAAAGAAAAAGAAGCTGTTCCAGAGGAGTTAATGATGGTGACAGTAATTAGTTCTGAAACTATGTTTATAACAAGTTTTTAAAAGTTTTATCCTCTGGGAGGAAGCACAGACCTTTTTAACCTAGTTCAAAGTAGTGTAAAACAAGACTGTTATGGTATGTGTTTCACTGTGACTGTCTTCACTGGGTAATAAGAAAGGAAAATTCCTTTATTCTGATTTAAGTTCACCTTTTTCCAAGGAGTTAAGGCACTGGCTGGAAGGCTACAGTATGATTATGGTGAGGCCAGGAAAAGAAGAAAGGTTAGGTGTAGCAGTGTTGTGAATCAAAGGATATACAGCCCTATACAGGGAAACTGTAGATACTACTGGCATCATGTGCAAACCCTTGTATGGCTGTATGTTAGTGTGTAGTAATGTATTTGCAAAACAGTGTTTTTTCCTTTCATTCCTCAATAGAAAAAACAGTAAGAAATGTCGTATCTTTGCTTTCTGTGTAGCGATGGAAATATGGATTTCTCTCGCATATTTGTACATGTCTAAATGGTGTAACTTGTATATAGTTAGGTTAGATAGTGTCTCGATGAACAGTGTCAGTATTTTGGAAACTTGGTTGGTTTGACAGAAACTGTAGTAATTGAAATCTGTTGAGTCAGCAAGAGTGATTTAATTTTTAAAGGATGTTTTTTCTGGAAGTTTACCATGTTCTGACAAATAATGTCCGAAATGCGGTATAACTGACTTGTGCATCTATAATAGTTTGGCAGTGTAATTCCATTGAATTCCGGTATGTCTGAAACTTAAAGCATATGAAAGAAAGTAACTGCTCTTCTGCTTCCTCCATTATTTTCTTCCATAACTTTAAGTTAAATATATTCTATAAAAATGCTTTCTGTAAAGGAAGCCAAAATCTTTTTGGCCTTTTTAGCTTTGTCTCTATTTCTTGCAGTATGTGAAAGTGGAGAAGGAATGTTTTTGCAGTCGATGAGGAAACAGTAGTAAATTCTGAATGCTAGTTCTTCAGTATGGTATTTAGAATTAATAGGTTCTTTTATGGCAGGATATGGTGTGTTTGCACTGATTGAAAACTGGTATTCAGCCATAAATGTAGTGGTAGATATGCATAAAAATAAAATTGCATTTATGAATACATTTTTAATTAACAGAAAAAATCTGTTTTTTGTCCTCTCAATAGGACACTTAACTGTTTAGGAGTAAGTTTTAGAAAAATGAGATAGACCTGGAAAAACTGAAAACAAGACAAAAATCTATATTGGAGAAATGTGAAAGCAGAGAAAGAATGTTCTTTTTTTTGACTGATGACTTAAATAGACAGTTTTGGAGACTGTTAGTGATACATTTACATCTATGTTTTCTGAGTTACTTAGGCTTAAAAAAAAGCACTAAATAAATTCTGGTATTATTAAATTGATCTAACTCTTCTGCTTTGTCAGTTTGGAGAAGAGGAGACATTGTGCTCATTCCTGTTTCTTTCTGGTACTACGGGAATTAAAAACTTGAAACATCACAACTCATGTACATGTATATGCATACATTTTGTATACTATTAAATATTCACTCTATATGTTTAATTTTTGTAGGGAAAACATGATTATATTGTTAGAATAGTACAGAAGAATATCTCATATAGGTATCTTGCATCAGAACTGAAATTCTCTCAAGATTTATGTAAGGACTCATTGCTGGTGACCATGTTGATGACCAATATGTGAAAGATAACATGTTTTCCACTACCTGCATAATGGAGTGGCATTGACTTTGTCCACAAAGAAGTCTAAACCTTCCACGTCTTGTAAGAAGGCAAATGAGTTTTAATACTTCTGTAAGTGAATGAAAGGAGGATATACAGCATAATGCTGAAAGAAAAAGATGGTTTGATGGGCTTTGTCTTCAGTATGGTTTCCAACAGGAAGAGTCTGAAACGTAAACAGTTCTTTATACTTTAAAGGAATTGTATTAGAACAGAGACGCTATTTATTGTGGAATTGTGAATTATCTTTCCAGGGTGATTTTGAATAGCTGTAAATTAATGATTTGGGGGGAACTTGAATTCAGTTTTTGTCAAAAAGTAGTGTACATTGATAGAACTAAATTTGTGACCTGGAAATACGAGGCAGTAAATTTTTGCTATGATCATACCTAATATCAAACTGTGGATTTAAACTGGCCAGCTTTTCAATTCAGCTAAGCATTAAGTACAGTCTTAATGGTCTGATTTGCTGCGAAGAGCACTGTTGCAATAATCTGCTTTTTACAGCCCGTATCAAATAGGAACTTGCATCAGTTATTACAAAGTTTGTGCTTTGGGAGGTATTTTTGTAGCATCTAGGATTGATGCTCCACATTTGTTGGAATTAGTAGTTAATGATACTGTCTTCAGAAATTAGTTATTGCTTAAATGCACTGATTGTTTTGTGGTTTCTAGCACAAAAATTTTTAAGGAAAAGCTAGTTAAAACCTGATTTTTTTTTCAACTGTATGAAATGAGGAGAAAATGGTGTGCATCTTAATAATTTTATGATTCTTTTTCCTTTGTGAAATGAGTGAGAGAGGTGAGAACTCTTAATTTTTAACAGAACTGAATTCGGGTTTCTAAATGTGGCCTGCTTGAGAACAGAGGACCATTACTGTAGTTGTCATGTAAAATGAAGTTGGAGTCTGAATCTCCTTTTTAGCTGTCAGCTTTATTAAGGAGCTACTGGTGTGTTGAACTAGGCACACACATTATATAAGCGGTGTATGGTAGTGTCTAGGGGGAATTTTCTCTCTCTTCACTTCTGCTTTATTAGGTCTTGCTCACTCATTCACTGTTGCCCTGTCTCACTCCAGCTTTCTGGCTGCAGCTCACAGCATTGTAGGTCTAATGTAGATTGACGCCTTTGCCAGAGGACTGATTGAAACTTGTGTCTCATAGTTGCTAATGCTCACTCAACCATTTTATTGAAGATAAAGTAAATAAAATAGATTGCCATATGAGAATTCGCTGAAATCAAATGGAATAATTTGACAGGTTTAAGCCCATGAAAAAGCTAGAGCACTGAAGCAGATGGGAATACTTTTTATGCACAATATACCAGGAAAAGGTGTCTACTGGCTTGATGTTACACTGTTAATGGCTTTTACCAAAATTATAATTGTCGAAAATATAGTTTCCATTGGTGTTAAAATTGTTATTTCTCTCAAACAGAGGGATTATTTTTAATATAAAAGTAATGGATATGCTGATTTTATTTTCTCATTGCTTCTGATTCTTTAAGAGACTGGTGATAGATAGCTAGTCTCTTAAAATTTAATTAAAAAAAATAATAGAGGTTAATTTAGGTGAGTTTAGTATTTGAGAAAATAATTCTGTGAAATGCAAAATAGATTTTTGCTTTTATAGGTTTTTAATAATCAGTAAGTGACATAATTTTGAATATTAAAATTAAAATAAAGTTGCTAAAAAAAGCCCTGACATTTCTAAAAGTATAGAGATACAGTACACAAAAAAAGTGAGCTGCTAAAGCTATTGGGACAAACTGCTCAGAATAATGGTCGACAAGCCCCAAATATTCTTCACAACATTTTTATTTTATAAAGAATTTCTGTAGATACGCATTGTAGTATGTCTGTGCTATTTTTTGAAATAAGATAATAAATATTAATATGTGACTAAAGATAGAATAGATAACATATGACTCTAAATTTTTTATCTGCATAAAAATAAGTATTGGTCTTTTTAGTCACACTAGCGGACTCCTTCTTACTGGTTGGACCCCTTCTTCAAGAAAGGAAAACACACCTGTATTTTAGTTTAGTACAATAAATTATGTCAAACTTGGAGTTAATAAAGGAAATAAATACAAAATAAGTTAAAAATATATCAAAAAAGTTGTCAGATGCAGCCTTGGTTTACCACTTGAAAACACAGTCACTTAAATATCCAGTACTAATTTTTCTGTTTTCTTTATGTTTGAAAAAAATCTGTTCTTTTTTGGGGTGGAGAGGAAAGGGAGGTTATCCATCAGTTTTATTTTATTTTTTAAAGTTAAGAAATTGTAAAAGATTGTGCTATTTGTACTTTTTGATGGGATGCTAGTGAGCTTTCAAGAATATTGGGTAAGAAATAAATTATGAATGAGCTATTTGAAAATGACTTGCAGGTGTGAGTTGGCAGACTAGAAAAAAACCTCAACATATTAGGGATGGATTTCCAGGTTAAATGTTAGCCAGAGTACACAGGTAGTTGTGCTGATGTATGCAGTGGCAGGGATGGTGTTGGTCAATATTGTATTTTCAGTAAGACTGTTAATAAACCTAAGAAACATAAGTGAGACTTCTTTTTTCCCATCCTGTATGTATTTTTAATAGCAAAAATTGCTCTATTTTGCTTATAAGGAAGAGCACTGGCTCCAGGTCTTTTTTCTCTTGTTGCCGTGCTGATGACTCTATGTGGCCATACTCTTAATGCTCTCAAAGCAGTTCCAGACTTAAAATTTCAGCGTTTACCTGATGGTACTCTTTCTGTTCATTCAGTAGGATAAAAGGGTCGTCAAGAGCTTTGTCTTTCTTTGGGATAGAATAGAAGAAGACACAACTCTGCCACAAATCCCTGTTTTAACCCTTTCATTTTCCATATGTGAAAGGGAGTTCTTGGAAAGTCTTGTCGTTCAGAGGGAACAGAGAAAATTAATTTAGTTGATTTTAATTATATACATAGAATTGCTTTGGGGTTTTTTTGGGGGGTTTTTTTGTTTTTTTTTTTTTTTCTTCTGTGATAGGAGGTCCAAGACAAAGAATCCCTGCTCAGTTCTGTGTTATGTAGCCTTTTCTCACTTTCATAGATTTTTCTACTTAAATTGTAAAGCCATTACGCCATTAGCACAATCTTTGGGAAAAAAATGCTGAGGCCTGTGAGCACTCCAACATAGATTTGATTTAGACAGAATAAAAGCTAGTTTTATCAAGAGAAAAGGAAGCATCAACAGTAGTTTACTTGGGATTTCTCTAAAACTTAAATAAATCAAATGTGGTTTCCCATACTGCTCAGAGCAACTTATTTGTGCTGTTTTTCTCAGCATGGTCTCTTGTATGACTGTATCGGAAGTAGTTCTGAAAGACTGATATTCATGTTAGTATTTCCTATTTCAGCAACACAGTAAAAAAAATTACCTGCATTTTTGACATGCTTTTGAAGTTACCTTATCCAGAAATCATCCTATGATAAATGTGATGAACTAGCTATTTTAAATCCTTATTAAAAAAATAAATAAATGTAGGCAATAAAGAAAGCAATTCAGTACAAGTAACTACATATGGAAGAAATAACATCACATCTAATTCCCGAAAATAAATGGGATCTTGAAAATGGAATAGATGTTTATTTGATTGCTTTGAGAGTTAGCCTCCCTGAAAAAGCTGATTTTAAATGAGTTATGTGTTTGTAAGTGGTGCTTGTTGACTGTCTTGGGGAGTGATTCCTTCTCTTCTCTGGAAAACGCATTATGGGATCTAAGAAAGAAAGAGGTAATGATTTTTTTTAGATCATTTAAATGGCCACTGTCATCTAGGAACCAGACAGAGATCCCTGTCCCTCAGGAACTAGGCCTCAGAATTTTGAATGCATTCTGTAAAACACCTATTTAGTGGTAATTGTTGTCAATCACAGCCTATGGAAGACAGGTTTTTACTGGTGATTTGATGGGGAAAACTGTGCTTACCTGCATCCAATTTTTTTTTTTTTAAATTCAGATGTTCACAATTTAATTTTTGAAGAAACTTTTTTTTTTTCTGAGCTTGAGTTGTCTAAGGAAGCAAAATAAGTTATGTTTTGGTTCATATGGTGATTCTGGTCCCACATCCAAACATAAGCATATAGATTTGAGTACCTATATAAAAATTCATTTAATTATGACAGATCCAACAAAGGTTTTGCAAAAAAACCTACCAGTCATGTAATCTGAGGCTGCAAAGTTAAAACTGCAGCCAGTTAAAACTGGTATAGTTTGCACGGTGTATGTGACTTCTCAAGAATAAGGTGTGGGACATGGTACTTCAGTATGTAAAATACAGACATTTAATTCTAGAATCTATATACTTTGGTTAAGTATAGTTTTATAGGTAACAGCACTAATGGGAAATGGACTGTAATTTTAACTCAGTGTTTTTATACTTGAGGGAGAAACTAAATTAAATATTGTTTTAGATCTGTTGAGATACATATAGATATGTAGTTTCTGTCTGTAATTGAATCTGCAGCCGAATACCACTCTGTATTATTTGGGGTGAAGCTATTTACTAAACACTTCAAATTAGAGAAGATGGATAGTGTGCTATGACAAGGACGTGTGACCTCATGTCTTAAATGTTTTGAAGCTAATTTGAAAGTAATATTTATTATCTGCATGCTACCATCAAGTTCGTGAATATTTAGCTTTCTTCTTTTCAAGATGAAAATTTTCTTACATAGCCATTTGTCTTTCATTTTTACTTAGTTTTCTCTTTGCTCTACGATATTTTCATGACGTAATGCAAATCCAGTTCTCTTTTTCCACCACTTAGTAAAGAATTAAAACTATATCATATACAGAATTTCTACTCAATTCAGTCAAAGGCTTTTCGCTTTAGGTAGGTGTATTTTTTCTCGAATTTGACTGTTGCTACTTGTTTAAAAAAATTCAGGATTTTGTAATCTTTGCACCATCATCTCTCTTCTTCTTCTTAAATGGAATTTTACTTCTAAGATTTCTTCTTCTTCTTCTTAAAAACATACAAACAAGCAAAAAAAAACCTGACAAAAACCCCCTACCCAGCAAAACAAACTTTTGTACTAAAATTTTGCCTCAGGCCAGTTTCTCTCTGCTGGTTAAGTGGACTAAACGAATGACAGCATTATTATTTATTTTATTTTTAAAAATAAAGCTGAAATGTTGAACTGAATTACTAAATGAATGGAAAAATATTTAAAGTTTTCTCCTATGACAGAATAATTTTACATTTACTTTTTTGAGCAATAGTATTCTAAGGAATGTGGAACATAAGCATTTCCATTTGTAAATCTTTCATCTTCACTGTAGAAGTATTAGACTCTATTGATAATCCTTTTAACTAAAGCACGTAATTATTTTATGAACAGGTACTTCAGTTCTAGGTGTCTTTTCCCTCTCTCCAGAATTCACTATTGCCCCTCCACCAGAACTTGTGTTTGCATTCTTTCTTGTTTCTCTTCTTCAACCTGTCAAAAAGGAAACAAAATTAATGTGGAAAGGATGCCCAGCTGATGCCATAGAATATCCGTAGCAGTTTAAACCATGCTCCTTGGCTCTGCATTAAAGTTACTCATATGGTCATTTTGTATGGTCATTTTGTATGGTCATTTTGCCAGCTCGTGAGTGGCAACAGGCAGCTCTTGCACTGGGAAGGTAACAAACAGTAGGGAAAGGAAGGAGAGGGAAGGAGTAGCCTTAACTGCTGCAGCTGTTTGCTAAGTGAGCATATGTTGAAGCCCTTGAGCCTCCACAGAACATCTTTTACCAGGTCAGTGCTTAATTCACGTGTGTAATATTCCCCTAAAATTTTATCTGGGCACGTTTATTTGTTTTTCTAAGGGAAGTTGTTCTATTGTGCAAGTCTCGCAGTTATTTACTTATCCTTAAAGTATAATGGAATAGTCCAGTTCCTTACAGTAAAGTGACATTTTCTCCCTGACTTTTGCATGTTGAGCTTTTAGACAAATGAGTATTTGCTATTTCTCTGTCTCTAGAAAATTTTCTGAATACTGTACGTTTGGACATAATTAGAAATGGAGATATGAGGAAGTATTATCATTTATATTATTTTATTTTTGCAATTTAAAAATATTTTTCATTAAAGGTATTTTAAATTTTTTTGATTTGTTAGGCCTGAAAAAGCTATATATTGGATGGATTGAACATATTTGATAGGACAGTGTTTTTAAGTTGTTATGTTCTGAACTTGAGTACCCTATCCAATACTTGAAAGATCTCAGAAGGTAGAGCATGTGATTTAATTACTTCTTTGTAATTTTGGAAACTTGACCTCTGTTCCCAGCCTCAAGACAAAGAAAGACAAAGCACTGTGAGCAACTGGAAGTTGATATTATGAAGGTATCATCTCCCTCATCTCTCTCATGTCCCATAGTAGTAGCCAGTCTGCTGCCTGGATGTGAGACTTTCCTGTAAAACTCTGTCCTTTGGTGGCCAAATTAATCTGCGTTATTTCTTTAGATGCCCTGTAAAAATCCTCTCTCTTTCTTTCAACGTCTACCTCAGAGACCTCTGTTTTCCAGATCAGCTCTAGCTGTGCAGAAGCACCTGGAGCAACACTGGGATACTGGTCTCAGTAGACTGAGGTTGGTTTTAGAGACTGGCTAGTTTGCTTTCCTGTAGGACAGAACTGTCACATACATACAGGCCGTTACTGGGTGTGTTTAGTTATTTCACATACTGATTGTTTGTTTGTGCAATTGTGTATTTGTGAGAGTTGGCTGGATCTGTCCCAATTTGTTTTTGAGAAAGGTGTTGAATGTTTTCTGAAGTTAATAAAGATGTTTTCATTTTCTAAGAAAGTAACTACAGGAAAATCCTGAGACATTCCTTAATATTTGGGATCTGATATGATTTGGGCCGTGAAGGCTGATAATAGTTTGCATGAAGATGGAGGAATTTATTCTTTCTGGAAGTGAAGGTCTTGATTTAGGGTAACACATAAGGCTATGCTGAAGATGTGTGTGGATAGATACTGTCTTTTCTAGAAGCCCTGTTTGACAGAGGCATTAGCTATTGAGGCAACTGATCTTCACTTGTTAGTCTGTAGTAAAAATAATCTTTGCTGCATCTTTTGATTGCCTTTGCAACTTAAAAATTTAAAGGCAAAATATGAAATTGTTCATGAAATTACAGTTGTAGGTGTCTTCTTTATTAAATATTATGGATTTATTTTGAGTGTCGAACATTGCAATTATTACTATGTAATAATAGATAAAATGTCCAAATTAATGTTTAAGTTGACAAACTGTGTCTTCCAACTGTTGAAATGGACTTACTTGCTGTCTAATAAAATGTCAGTTTCCTATAACTTTACAGGAAGTTGTCAAGGAGGTTTTTTAATTCCTTAGTGGTTTGGAATATTTTAGATTTGCTCAATGTGCTGTTCATTTCCCTTAATCTAATAACTTTGCTAGTTATTTGCACTATAGTGGTGAGTGGCTACTTCTCCGTAAGATTAAAAATGATTATAATAGGACCATGGGATGAAAGAACTATTTCTCTTATGTATTCAGACTGTCTAATAGGAATGAAAAGTATGTTCAATAATTTTATTTTGCCATGTAATGTAATAATTACTGTTAAATGTAACTTTTGTTTTGCAAATATAAAAAAAATTAAAAACAACAAAAAAATAGGTTTGATCTCATTTGACCTTTCTGACGTTCAGTCAGTTAAAAGGTTTGTAAGATGTTTAATTACCAAATGGTATGATCATTATTCATCTCATCATTTGATATATAACGTCAAGTGAATTGCCTCCCTGGAGTGCACTGTGTTTCACAGATCAATAGATTTAGTAAGAGCTTGAAGGAGAGCTTAATACATTCATAGAAAAGAAGGAAAAGTATATCCTCCTTGTAAAATGGCTTATGTAGCTATTCTCTGAGCTTTACAGACTTATTGTTTTATTTACGTCTCAGGAATACAAAATCCTGTAGCAAAAAGGGATTTATTAAAATATTTTAAACCTCTTTACAAAAAAATTTAAATGTACTGCTATCCTACTCTGTGTAATCAAGTAGCTTTAAAAGTCAGTCCTGAACAGCTTCATTTATTTAAGTAATTATACTTATTAAAACAGATTTTTTGCTTTGACACAACAACACATGGTATGACAAAAGGCCATCTAAATACAATACACATGACTGCTTACACTATTCACATTTTGGGTTTCTGCATTTTAAAATAGGTATGGTTAGTCTTAACTGATTTGGGTTGCTATTTAATGTTTATGGGGTTTTTCTTCATTCATTGTGTCAAGGATATTTATGTACACTTGAAGAGAAAAAGCTTGTTCCTAATTGACTAATTTAATATCTATGAATTTAAAAAAATATTATGATAATTTATAATTAATTGTATAAAGAATAATTACATATAGGATGCTTCATGTTTACTTAGGCTTTTCTGAATATATTATATTACTCTTGTGCAATATAGATGAACAATCTTTGAGCATTTCTATCTGACTTCTTACCGTTGATTGAAGGGGTTTTCAAATGACTGAAAGAGACTTCTAGGAGAGCTCAAACACTGGTATTTGTTGCTGTTTTTCTTCTGTAAGTTTTACATGCTTGATTTGCTCTTTTGACTTACCAGCTTTCTGCATAAAAAGTAAAAAACCAGAGCTATATTTCTTCCTTAATTTTTATTAACAAAGGTAAGCTTTTTAGCTTAAATTTATGCCTTGTTGTTTGTCCTTGCATCAGTCAGGCACTGAGGAAACTGCATTTCAGCTAAGCAAATCTTCCCTACTGCGGGACAGAAGCAACATTTACTTGAAAATTCTACTCCCTTATTCATCTGTCACTTATAACCCCTCATCTACTCGAAGATTAATTTGAATTGTGAACAATATCTAAGCTTCCTTAATCCCTTGCTCTTGTCCTTTTTCTTGAGCTGCTGTACTGTGACGGAAAGGCCGTAATTCTGAAGCTTCTTATTCCTCAGGCCTACCTAAAGTAACTCCCATTGGGAGCCAATTGATGTTTTAGCAAGGAAATTCTTACCTGTTTCTGAGAACAACCTGGAAAAATTGTCAGGAGGCATTCACACTCTTAGATGTTCACGCTGTGGAATTCTTGTAAATGTAAAATCTAATTTGTCTGGGCTCTTTGCACCAGTATTGTTCAAGGTCAGATGAAATTGTGTGAAATACAAGGCAGTGTTTCTGAGATTGCAGTCCTTTTTCTATATGTGCAACATTTTTCACCAGATTAGCAAATCAAATAATAAAAAATTCATTAACAATTAAGGTAAATTGTGATATATACTTACTATCTTTTAGAACTGTACATATCAATAGTCATCTCTTCCAGGACATTCTTGTTAAAGCAATATTTGTTTGTTGCTGTTTGCATTTATTTGCCCATATATATTTACTGTTATCAGTAAATAGCTTAATGTGATATGTACTTGAAGTGTGAAGTCCATTTTGGATGAAAAACAATAGAAGTATTTAATTTTGGAATGATTTCTGTCGTAGTTTGGTAGGTGCTTTAGGTGTAAGGGTAAAGAGCTCGTTACCCACAAAGTACAGCAACACTTGAATACTGTGTTCAGTTAAGGGAATGTGACGGTCTGCGAGTGCATACAGAGGGGAGAGCAACAAAGCTGGTGAACAGGCTGCAGGTAATGTCCCATGAGGAGTGGCCAAAGGACTTGGGGCTTATCAGGTTTGGAGAAAAGGAAGCTGAGGCGCGACATCATTGCTCTCTACAGCTTCCCGAGGAGGGGAAGGGGAGAAGGAGCAGCTGATCACTTCTCCCTGGGATCCAGTGAGAGGATTTGTGGGAATGATTCGAAGCTGCACCTGGGATATCTGACTGGATATTAGGAAACATTTCTTTGTGGAGAGGTTGGTCAAACACTGAAGCAGGCTTCCTAAAGAGGTGGTAGATGCCTCAAGCCTTTGTTTACAGTGTGCTTAATAACATTTTAAGTTTTCGGCAGCCCTGAATTGGTCAGGCAGCTGGATTAGAAGATTGTTGTAGCTCGCCTTCCAACTGAAAATAGTCTAGGCTCTGCTCTGCTCTGCTATCCTATAGAACCATAGGATCACTAAGGTTGGAAAAGACCTATCCAGTCTATGCTAGTCTATTCTGGACAGCTGTGGTAGCAGTCACAAATTACTTGTTTTCTTTGTATTTTTATGAAGAGTTTGCAGAAGTATGAGTATGGAAATTGAGTTTGTTCTTTCCAGACAGTGTTCCTGAAAGTTTCTGGAGTGAAACATATATGCTGACAAGGTTCATAAAGCATCACTTTCTTTGCCCCCCTGCCTAACCTACAAAAAAAACCCCAGCAAACCTAAACTAAAACACTTGAAAGAACCCCACAAGACCAAACCTCAGAAAACCAAAAGCCATGGTCAGGACATTATGATCATGGAAATATGACTCTATGCGATGTTGTCCATTCTAAGTTATTTTGTGCTAGGTAACAGTCATCGTTTGTGTACATCTGCTAGAGGTACCTTTAACTTCACTGGTTTTTGGAAAGCGGGAAGTGTGGTAGTAACTATAGCACAGTCCTAACGAGGACCCTGTAAATCCATCTGTGATAGTGAGTGTGCTTACCTGCTGAAATGCATTTTACTGTGTTTTATGGGTGTCTATACAACTCAATTAACTTACTTTTTAATATACTTGTGTGTCCTGAAGATGTATCCTGTAAAGCCCTTAAGCAAGATCTCTGAAACTTGGCATCCTTCATCCTTTTCATACCAGAGATATTATTTGAGAGTTAGTTTTTTTATCTCCTTTTTATATTTATTGTGATTACCTGAGTAGCCATGGAGCACCTTAAGAAAAATGTTGTTTGTCTTGCATTATCAACAGCAGTGTACACAGGTACTGGTGTACTCTGTATCTTAACCCACAGAAGGGGACTGTGGTGCTCTGAGTCAGATTTCGGCTTTTGTGTACAGAAACCCCTTGCTTGTCCAACTGCAACAGAAAGCCGAAGAGACTTTCACATTATCAAAATCTTCTTGCCATGGCTACTTATTTGCGATTCTCATGTATGGGAACCCATCTACTAGGAAATGCAGATTTATTGAATTAATTTGTGGAATTAGGTTTTCTTGTTTTCTCATTCATCAAAGTTGGGGTTTTTTTTGCCTACCTTCTTCCTTACCCAACCTTTTTATTCAGCCAAATGGAAGAAATGAACAAAGCAAGCTCAAAAATTCTGGCAATTTAAATAAATTGTACATGATGGATAAATTACAGAAATACCGAGATTACAGATTTTGTGATATGTGTGAACTAGAATTGCCACCTGGAATTTCCAGTTATTTGAATTTGATACACTAATCTTCTGAGGTTCCAAATCTGGGGCTACACACTTATTCTCCGTTCCTATCCCATTTCTTTGAAAGAGTGTGTATGGGGGTTGCAGAATATTTTTCTTTTAATATATAGTGTTTAATCAGTTCTTGTTATTAGTATTTTAGAACCTGATTTATTAAAATACCATTGGAATGTACAGTGTCCCTTTCAGGTAAGAGTTGCGTGTGTCAGTCTCTTGTAACAGTTTGACATAAAATATTCATTTTATGTCTCAGAACAAGTATTTCTGTCCTAAAATGTCAACAATTTTTATTTGGAAAGATGTAAAATGGAGAAGATACTGTAAATAGTGAGATCTTGGAGACACTTCCCTGTAAATGAAATAATTTTTTTAATAAGACTTGGGTAGGTGTATGAATATATACGTAAAAGGTAGCTAAAATATTAATGTCAAATACTAAAAATAATTTTCCAAAAGTTATTAACTTTTTATTGGACTTGAGTATGTGATACTTATGTTGGGGTCTGGTTTCTCTATTTATCTTTAAGTTATCTGGTTTCACTATAAAGGCAAGGTTTTTTCTTTCTTTTCTTACGATTGTGTGCTTTACACTCGATATTGGAACTATTTCGTGGGCACTCTGGTGTCATTCATCAGCAGTCACTCTCCCCTGTATAGGAATCTGGGATTCCTGCCGAGTCCATGTCTGTGGGACAGGAGGTACAGACACAGTTAATAATTGCATATTTATTTTGGTTCTCAGGTAGGTTCTGCAGCCTGTGCTGAATTTATCAGAGCTATGGCTAGATGGGTCACAGCACTTGGACTGGCTAGTTTCACACTAGCTCCAGTAAGCATGTTGAAAATTTAGTTCCAACAGTGCCTGCAGTGTGCCTAAACCTCAGTCTAGGTCTTTTAAAGGAGCATGAAAAGATATGCTTGAGTTAATGCAGCTCTCCTCCTCTTTTGAGGAAGTCTCTCTCCTCTCTCACTTCTGCCCTAGTAGAAGTGTAGCAGAAGTGCCTGCAGAACAGATGCAGCTAGTCTGATGATATTTCATAACTTATTTTAGCTGAGTTTGGTTTTGTTAAATTGATATAGAATCATGGAGTCATAGAACTGTTTGGAGCAGAAGGGACATTAAAGATCATCCAGTTCCAGCCTCCCTTGCATGGGTAGGGACACCTTCTGCTGGCCCAAGTTGCTTCAAGCTCCATCCCGCCTAGCTTTAAACACTTCCAGGGATGGAAAAAGGTTTACATTTTATTGCCATCCAAATTTTTCAATAATTTTTCTCCTGTGAATCAGCCAGATTAATGATAGCTTCCTAGGATAGACTGAGTAATCTATATTTGATGTGATAACGTGTTAGCTTGGTTTTGATTAATAAGTAGGTAAAATAGTGTTGTAAGAAAAGTGCTCTAAAGTTTATTGACTTTTTAAGAAGCTGTTCATGTATGGAATGATTCCAGTGGTGGAAACAGGGCTAAAAGTTTATATAGGTTAAATAAAGGTTAAAAATAGTATTTTGTGCTGCTAGGTAGTGATGCTGAGCCAGTAGATTTGATCTCTCAACTGTCTTGATCTTTCTGGGTTAATTCTCATCCCAAGGAATAGGGGAAAAAATAGAATTGAGGGGAAAATGTACATGGAAATTAATAATTCTGAAGTATAAAAATAATCATATGTATATATAGCAGAGAAGGGTGAATAGCTATTAGCTTTCTAACAGAAAAAAAATGTCATTCAGGACAGAGACACAGTACAAAAGAGGTTCAGGAACCACAAAAGACAGGATGGAACTTGTTAATGGTGTCAGAGTGGAAGGAAGAAAGACAATAGATTAGAAGAACTCTGGTGAATAAGTGTGTAATACATGTCTTCTGTCATTTGTGAGTTAAATCAGGAAGCCATCTTATAAAGTCCTGTGAAGACCATAAGTAAAACCTATGCTGAACTTTGTGTTCTGTCACATTGTTAGTGATGTTGATGGTTAGACTGCCTTCATTCCTTTCCAGTTTATTTGAAATATATATATAAGCATATATAGTAATTAAAGTGTAACAGTTGAAGAACAGCATGAAATGTTACAAATTATTCTGTGGGTTTATTACATATTATTCATATTAATAACATCTATAATAATATAATACAGTTAGAACAAATACAAGGCAGCTATGGATTAGTGAGCTGTAATAGCATTGAGGAGGTTCTTAGGAGGCCATAAAGCATGAAAGCAAAGCTTGCCTACTTTGTGCAGTCACTAGGACATCAAGGTGGAAATATGGTCATGCAGTTCAGCATTTTTATTTTATTTGTTTTATTTTTGAACATATATGACTATGTTTTGAATTCCTGTCTGCTTCAGGCAGATGTTGCAGCATATTTGTCTCAGTGTTTCTGTTTCAGCAACTTCTTTTTTTCTTCTCTGTTGTTTCCTTTTGATTCTGTCTCTGAAAACCTCCATTTTAAGTCCTCGAGACGGTACCAGGAATATGGAAGTGCAGTGTTACCATGTTGTGATACATGAAATGCATGCATAGGTCATGTTACAGTGCTAGCTATGATTAGTATATGTTTAATGATATTTGACAGCTTCTAACTGATGGCCGATTCATCAGCGAGATGCAATAATTGTTACATTAAGTGGACAGTTTGATGACTGTGATCTCATTCCAAATTTTTATCTGTAACTGAGCATTTTAAAAAAATGAAACTGTTTAAATTGAATGTTAGAGATTTCTTTAGTTGTTTTGTTTCTTCCACCTCTTTTTTTCCCCCCTGATTTCCAGTTGTAAAATCTTTGGTGAAAACTGTGTTTACTTACTTGAATATGTGTAGTAACTGTGAAATTTAATTCATGGTTTCACCATTTCTTCTTATTATTGTATTTTCTATCTCTTATAATGATGTTGTACTGCTTCTCATACAGTTTAATTCTACTACAGTATTTTGGATATGAAACCCTTCTCCCTAGTAAAGTGTAAACTGTAATTTGTGTTCAATTGCTTTAGAATTAAATTAAAGCTGTACATCCCTTTTGTGATGCCATTGAGGATTATGTAAATTTGTGTATTTGTAACTTTATATTCAGAGAAACCAATTCATTAACCAAATAAGGTGGATATGAATTTCATGTCTAGTACAACAGAATAAAAGAGAAACTTAGGATACATAACTAACTTGTCCATTACATTAGTCCAGCGTGAATGAGTTCCTCAGCAGTCTTTTTCATCAATAAGTGTATCAAATGGAGAGGCAGCTTCTGCTACTTGTTTACCAGAGGTATTGACTTAAGGGAGGAAGAAAAACACTCCATGCTTGGGAATGTGCTGAATGTACTGTATTATGTCATGGGACTGCCTGTATGTGGAACAAGATTAACCAAATGAAGGAAGGAGTGCTCATCACCTTTGCAAGCCTGATGCTTAGGGTACTTTTGGCAGTAATGCTATGTAAGATATTTCAGTGTTGCAGCTCCTCCATGGCAGTGGTGACCCAATCTTGATTTCATACTAAACAACAAAATGAATGAAATTAAATGAAAATCTATTCTATTCTATTCTATTCTATTCTATTCTATTCTATTCTATTCTATTCTATTCTATTCTATTCTATTCTATTCTATTCTATTCTATTCTATTCTATTCTATTCTATTCTATTCTATTCTATTCTAATTTGTTGTTCTGTAACAAAAGCATGCCATTCTTTACAAGCAGCCTTTCTTCCAATGAATAAATAAGAGGTGAGATAAGTGCACTGGAGTATTAAAAACATGACTGAGTTACTAAAAGGGGAGTTACCACACCTAAGCTGACGTCCACATGCTCATAACACTTGGAAGTATTGTGCTATATTAACTCTTGATAAAATGCCTTCTGAATTATTGAAGTTAAATTAATTTGGTCTATCGTGTTCTGTTGCTAGACCAATACCAGGCTATAGTTTGAAATCAAGGAAGCAAGCTCTTCTTTATGTTAAGACCTATTTAAACTTTTCAAGCGGAATTAACCAAAAGTTGCTAATAACAGCTAAATATGGTGTATTAAAATATGGTATTTCCTTTTTGTTTATTTCTAATTGTTTAATCTTATTTTTAATATTTGGTGTAGTACTGGGCATATTTTTATCTGCTCTCCTTTTTTTGTGTTATGACAGTCTATCAGCTTGAGAATTCTTACGGCTAGACATGAACACTCTATTCCTGTGTTTTCCTGGCTTGGCCTTCCCTTCAAAAAGTGCCCTGCTGTGGTATTGTCTATTTCCTGGGCTAAAATAGACTAGACTTGCTATTTTTGTCATACTTTTGTAAGGAAACAGAAGTTTTGTAAGTTGATGCAGTCATACTATCTGTCAGTCCCCCACAAAAATTCTTGAATCTGTTTAACAACTTCACACAAATTTGATGGAGAAGTAGAGGCTTCAAAGACAATAATATCCGTGAAAACCGATGGACTAGGTAACAGAAACATGCAAAATAGTGCATCCGCTGAGGAAAAAGGCTGCAGCATTAAGAATGCCCATGCAGTTATTCATAAAGTTCCATTGCATACAGAACTACCTAGTTTTGTTGTTGCTTTGCTTCCACACGTGATAATTTCTTTGTTTATTCTTTCCGTGTCCAGTTGCTGTTATGGGTGTTGAACTACTTGCCACGTTATTTGGGAGTTTTCTTTGAAAGTTGCTTCATATGCAATTTGGTAGGAATTTCCTCTCCTTCAAATCCAGTTTAGTTTGTGTTTTATAAAGAATGACTGCTGTCTTCTTTTGCTCTGACACTTAATCCTTAAAATGTGAGGGTTTTTTTTTTTTTTTTTTCACTTAGGAGAAATGAAAGTTAGTAGGAAGATAATTGTGGAACTATTTCTTTTCTGAATTTTGACTTATATTGGCCAGAGGAGTAAAACGTTTGTGAAAGCAGGGTTACGTCATGAGACTTCATTGAAGACTACATGCAACAGAGAATATGCATGAACTTTTAAAGAAGATTTGTATTTATTTACATCTAACCACCATAATGGTAGATGTCTTTGAGAACCTAGAAAGGGAAGAATTTGTAATGAATGGAAATTTGTTCATTTTTTTTTAATTTTACAGAACATGGTGAAAATTTATTTGTGGCAGAAATACATTTCTTTGAAATGGCATTCTGCTTCCCTAAAAAGTTCCTTAAGTTTCCAAATTGTGCGTACCTTGGCCATATTCCTTTCAATTTCAGCAACAAAAGGAACACAGGACAGAGATGACAGTGTCTGCACTAAGTAATACTAAATAAAAGTATTTAAAAAACCAGTTAATTTTCAAAACTTAGTCCATCCAATGCAGTGATGAAACGTAGGTCCTGGGGAAACGAATACTGTGGCACATAATAATAAAGAATGGAGGAAAGGTCATGCAGGGGAGGTTGAAATGATGCTACATGAACAGCTTTACTTCAGGCATGTTCTGTTTTTTAAATGCTTTGCTTTTGCAACTTCAGCATTCTTTTAATGTAGAAGATGAAACAAAAATTTCCTTTTTAAAAAGTAATCATAATAGCAATTCCTTTAACCAGATTTACTGATCTTGTATTTATCACAATGTTGTGAAATTTAGGTCTGCTCCGTAGACTTCACTGCTCCATCCAGCTAGTTGTAGCATTTTGCTGTTGTTCATTGTGGCACATGACGAACTAGAAGAAAATGAGACAAACATTGCAGGTAGACCTAATAATTATTTGCTATGAATTATTTAACATATTTAAATATAATATATGTATGCATTACATGTCATTCAAAAAGACCCCTAAGCACTTTAAGCTATGTTTAAAAGAAAATTGGTTTTTTACACTCGCTTAAATGCACCCTCTGCTGGGGTAAACAGCTGTGAAGTGCAATGTGATCTGTAAGCACAAGTGTTGAGGAATTCTGTTTTATGGTTCATCTGAAATGCCGCGAGCAGCCAAAATCCAAGTATGTTCCTCTTAAGGCAAAACTGGGAATTGATTTATTGATACACAGAGGAAAATATCACCTGTGTCATCTTGAGCCAGTGCTAATTTTTCTGTCTTAGAACCTGAATCTGCTTGTTTGTCACAGGCTGAAGAGATAGAATTTCTGGTAGTTTAATTTGTCTTTCAGAATTTCCATGTTTGTCAGCCTGATTTATTTCTGTTAAATGAAGTTGAAAATAACATCAAGAAACCACTCGATGTTGTGTTTGTGTTGTTCCTGTGTTGAGCTGAAAACATTTGTTTGCTTTTCAGAGAAACTGCATTTGCTGTGGTTGTTCCTACTTTAAATCAAACAACAAAAGACTGCTTAAACTTACCTTGAGCTTCTCCTTGCTACTGAGAATTGTATTAACTTCCTAAGAGTCTTGCCTTAGGTGGCAGTGAGTGATTAAGTATGGGGACCAGCATCAGAGACTTCTTTGGAGACGGAATGTATTGTGTGTGCTTTCCAATTACATGTTATCAGGTCCCCAGAAACCCTACTGGTAGCATAAAGAAATTTTAAAAAATAAGTGTTTTCCCTCTTCCTATTCAAAAGAGGAGTCCAAATAGAAGAGAGGCAGGTGTTTCAGAACTTAGGTTAAATTCACTGGGAAAAAAGTCTTAGGGTAAGTGTGGAAGCTCTGTTCCACCCCAAAATGAGCGACTTAGCAATTAAGCTCTTTTTGTTGGAGTTTTGTTTCAAATCTTTTGCTTTATTTCTGTGGTTTTTTTTTCTTCTATCAGGTTTCTAGTAGTAGATACCATTCCAGAAACTCAGTGCATCCCACTAAAGGCCATGTGTCACTTAATCATAATACTTTATCTGAAAGACCTATGAAATAAAGAGACTTTACAAGCAAATGGAATTTCTACTATATAGTCTCTAACCATAAGGGGATTACTTGACCTCCTGTGTCTTTTGCACACATCAAACTCTATACTTAAGCTATCTTGAAGCTTGAGTTCATCCTCTAGGGATTTTCCTTTTGTCTGTCAGTCTACAGATAGAAAAATATGTCCAGTTATATTTAGCCATATGTTGACCATCTCTGTCTTCTGATTGTGAAGATTATCAAACATAAAAATATTTTCAGTTATACTAACTGTGATAATGACATCTTTTTGATATTTTATGATTAACAGTTTGTGCGACTTTCTACTTGGCTTGTTAATAAGAATTTATTTAGGTATTCTTTGACCTCAGTACAGCCATTACTAAATTAGCACTTATTTTCCTCGTTGCAGAACTTTAGAGTTCCCGATAAAAGAGTGTTTCATGGAGACTGATGTTTTGAGCTTCATTGTTCAGTGAGACATTTCCATGTCTCATACACCCTGATATACATTGCTTTGTATCATCTAACTGGAGATCTTCATGGGCATGTGCATGCTGCTCCCACTCAGGGCCTTGTTTCAGCTGTCTCTACACAAAAGAACATTTAGCTGTTCCTTCCATTTAACTTGAATGACAACTGCTGAGTAAAGTCCTGGTTTCTAGCCATGTCAGTGAATGATGGCAGTCATTATCACCTTATAATGTAACTTTCTTTATAAGACAACCTGTGGCTCTCGGGTGATGGAATATGGTGCTGCAGCTGTCTGGGGGTTTTAATCCTGTTTTTAAACCACCACATATGGCTTGTTTTTCTTTTCTGACAGTATATCTTATTTCATCTGACATTTTGTTTGTGTTGGAAAGTTAACATGAATAACAATATTTCTTTGAGAAAGCCTTGCACAGAAGCTAAATTAGTTTGTTGTTCAAAAATATCTTGACAAGTATGGGGAACTCTTCTTTTTTGTTTCAGTCTCTTCGTGAATTAGGGAGATGGTGTAACCATATCCACGGAACCTAGTCAAAACTGTGCTTTCTAAAATTTTTAAAACCTTGGGGAATACCTAATAATTTTCTTGAGAAATTCTACATTATATGTTTTGTCCAATTAATTTTGATCCATCCGAGTCCTACAATTCTGTATTGGGGCAATTAAATTAGTAATTTTGGAATTACTTTCAGGTTTTGTGTCTTATTCAAATAGGTGGGTGCTATATGGTTAGAGAAGTATTAGCCTCTGGCTTAGCCATCTACAAGTCTACCATGTGATTCCCACACAACAATTTATCTAAAGGTCTCAGCACTAATAAAATAATACTTTTCTGGTTTTGACCAATTTTTAAATTTTCTATCTTCTCAATTAAAAATGTGAGAGATCAGATCTTCCGCATCAAATATTTGGTGTTCATTCTGCTGTCCTGATCTTCTGTGTAAGTACTGAATTTCTGCAATAGATAAATGAGAATACAGATACAAAATGTATTGTCTTTTCACCCAGAGGGTAGTGCAGCCTCTCCCTCAATTCACAGTTGTAGAAATACTTCCACAGATGTTTATGTAGAACACTCCCCTTCACTGATGTTCAAAGTATTCATCTGTAGCATAACTTACCTCAGTCTTAAATGAGCTCCTGGTTTTGGCACCACAGGAAATAGTGGAACACAAATAACAAGCAAATTCCTTTTCTGCTAACTGCAGAAGGGTTACTGGGAAGGGATCTGAAAAGGACCAGAGTTTTGGTTCCCTTTTCCAGAGATCTCAAATGTCTCAGCTGATCAACTAGCAAATGCCTCACTAGATTATGGTTCCCTTTACTTATTGCTTAATGTAGTTAGACTGCTATGATTTTATCTGATTTATAATCCTGTTTCTGGACAGCAGTGTGAGTATCCTGACAGTATTTTGTAAGGTCATATTGTTAATATTCATCGTCTAGTTCATAATCAACATAATAAAACTATGTAGTAAGTGTTCATGTAGGTTCATGTGTTTCATCGTGACAGGAAATTGTTACTGATTTTTAGAGGAGGACTAAATCTAAACCCTAAGCATAGAAAAAGAGAAGTTTTTACCACACTTAGGAATGATAATTACCAATAAGAACTAAACAGATTTTAAAAGACTTATACTAGGTATTAAATACCTTGCTACAGATTGTCTTTACCATGCAATGAGTTCCATATATCACTTTTGCTGGTAACATTCCAGTCAAATTAGTATTCTATCCAGCCTGTAAGGTAGAAATGTCAGGTGGGGAGCCGGGTTATTGCTGGCACTAATGAAAACATCAAGCAATTGAAGAAGTAACAATAGCAGTAACAATAGTTCTCACTTTTTATTTTTAGTCTGTTCCTCAAAAAGTTGCTTGCTAGGTTGCAAACATAAAAATTAAGCTTCCCTGTAGTAAATATACAATTCAGTACTTAAGCAGTGTGCCATTGGCCTGCCTTCAGCCTGCTAAATGCAATTTTGTTTTGTTCAAACAATATATAAAATGTTACCTGTAAGTAGTGCACATTAAAGTTAAGTAAGAACATGACATTATTTCTCCCTATTATTTTCTTACTGCAGTATTTTTTCTTGTATGTAGCGTTTCCACTCTTGTATCCTGCTCTCTGAAGGTTGTCTGCGTGGAGGGATTTGCTTTGTTACCTTTTAGCCAAAGCAGTTATGTTCACCAGCTGTAATGCTGACCCTTTAATGCAGTTCTGGATATATGAAATGTACTTTTATAAAAACTCTTTGTGTTAGTTTTAGACTCACGACACACTTGAACGTAACTCATATAAGTGGCTTGCATGCAAATACCATGAAGCTTTGAGCCATATAAAGAAATCTAAACATTTTTTAAATGGCTGTACATGTCCATATGCTTATTAATAAACCCCAAAATAGTAATACTTTTCCCGTGGAACTGTAGGCAGTTAAATTTTGTAAGGATTTTTAATCTTGGAGAATTCAGTTACTGTTTCTATAAATTCTGAAACACTGTAAGAAATACCTAGCATCTTGTTTTTAAAAGTTACAATTTCTGCGATTTTTTATCAGTTTTCATCCATGCATCAATGAATTCACTGTAAGGGTTTAATTCTCTTAAAAACCCCCTTATTTAAAAAACCCCATTACTGTAAAGCGTTTAGATTTGGCAGCTGTGAATTGTACAGTAAAGTGGGATTTTAGATTTAATAGATTACTTGCATTTCTAGACTCCATGCAGTTGTCAAATGGTTTTCTTGATCTCTGGAAAATGGAAGAGATAAGTGAAATATGTGTGTTTAGTATCAAGTCTGGATTTTCTAGTTTATTCTGACCACTAGGGAGAAAAATGCCTTTATTTCAATATAAAATGGATACAAAAGAAAAAAATAACTGTGTGTCTGATTTCATTAAAAATATCTTGTATAGTAAATATAATACGAGTAGGATTTGGCTTTGATATTGTATGCCTGTGACGATTTCATGTATTAGGGTTTTTTTCCAAGAAGCCTGCCCAGTACTAATTAAAACCAGGGAATTTAACTTCTGCACGCTTTTGTAAAAATGAAGCTGTTCGGATTAATATCTTGACTGTAAACTGAAAGGAATTTCACAAGACTGTGTCAGATAATTTGTAAAGTTTTAATAAAAGGAGCTAAGTAACGTTTGTACTGATCATATGCTTTTTTCTTTGCAGATTTAGAAGGTGTTTTCAATATTTGATGCATAAAAACACCTAAAATGATCTAGTTACAGCATAACATGTAATAAATTATGCTGCCATTGCGTGCTTTTCTAGGAACCCTTATTTGTAACAGATTCGCTCCTTGGAAATAAAAGAAGTGAAGTAGCCTGAATAGTATCACATGATGGCACTGTTTCCATTTCCACCTCCAATATTATGAAATAAAGCTATAATAAACTGGTATTAAAATGGTATGTAATTCCAATATACTTTCTATAATTTATGTAAAAGAAAAATCTAACCACTCTGGTTATTAATGTAGGTATTAAAATGGATGTATAGTTTTCTTAGAAAAGTGTTTTGTAAAACTTTGCATATTTATAATATTCCTTATTTTTATTGTAGAACAAGAATTCTCCACAATATATAGTGTTTATGAATGCTGAACTGTAGATTCATTTAGCATTGTGTTAGGAAAAAACCCCTGTTAATTGTTGTATAAATGGGATGTTCTATTTTTTGTTTTGATTTTATTGTGGAAAGAAAGCTAATGGCTGGCCTTTTTGTATTTAATATAAAGCCTTTTTGTGGTAAATTAGATCATTAATACAGACCCATTTTTAAAAAATGCAAATTAGCTTTCCATGAGCAGAAAAGAGCTTAAAGTATAGTAAGGTCAGAGGCAGGATCAGACATATTTGTAAAATGAATTATATTCAAGTAGGAATATGAGGGAAAATATGAATGTAAAAAAGTCAGTGATTTATAGTATATAGATGGTAGATGTCATATTATTTAATTTTAAAATATTCTGACTGAATACCCATAAATGCTCATGTTCTTTTTAGTAACATAAATTAATAATCACTTCTAAATTAATATTTTCTATTTGTAGAATCATCAATATTAATTTTTAGGAAGAGAAAACACATTGCTGATTAAAAAAAAAAAAAAAAAAAGGTGGTGGATGTGATTCTACTATGCTGCAGATTACTTTAGAGTAAGGTAAACATCCAGTCTCACCGTTCTCTCCTATGAAATTAGACTATTCTGTACATTTCTCTGTTATGGGGATTGTTGCTAAAACAAAACAAAATGAAAGCCCTGCAAGAAGAAGTAAGAAAAATACCCACTGGTGATGCAGAGCTAATAGCTGGGGTTTGGATATATGCCAGATGGGTGCTTGCACTCCAGGAATGTTCTCTGCCAGTATAAACTTCTGTTGTGAGCAGTGTGAGGCTTTTCTGTGTCTTTTTTTTATGTGAAATCAGGGGCAAGAGAAAATGTGTGTTAAAAAAAACCCTGTCATGTAAAATTTCACTTCTATTTAGTGAATTATGAAATTAGCTAAGTAGAAGAGGGCGTAATATATTCTTCTGAACTTCATCAGTAAACTGGTTTTAGTAATAAGAAAAAATTGTTTCAGTAGACCTTAAAAGGAATGTATTTATATACAGTATGTCATAACATTTAATCACTAAAGACAATTACTCCTGTTGCTAGAATCAGTGGTAGAATCTCACTGTACCAATCTATTAAAATGTTTTAAAATAATGTCTCTAATTTGCCTGCTTTAGTTCGTAAACAATACTTGTATAATTTCAATTTGACATATTAAAATATTTTCTAGATATTCTGGGTAGTAGTACTGCTTTACAGAAGTGTTTCAATGTTATACTACCTCTCTCTCAGTATCTAATAGTCTACTCTCTTGTATCATTTTAGAGAGAGAGATTAAAATTACTATTATTTTGAAATTTTTTTTACAAAGTTTTTAAAAGATCTAGTGATGTAGCTGGACTCAAGTAATAAATTGCAATAGATAAGGAAAAGCATTCATTACTCACAGCTGTCTATTCATTTATATGTCCCATTTGTTCGTGTATGAGGTGAAGAATTCCAGAATACAGTAAGTGAACACTGCTCTGCTCAGTGTATTTCACCATTCAAATTACTTGCAATTTCACAATGCCAGTGTTACTTCTCAGGACAAATTTCATACAATAGTAATTCTGTGATTATTCATCCAGTTTAATTAATTCAATTAAGTAAGTCTGCTGTCAGGTGTCCTCTTAATAATTGAATCAACATGCAGATACATAATAAGCATAAAAGCATTTCTGTGGCTGCAGTAAATTTAGATCCAAAAGAATCTGCTATTCCACTACATTTGATATAGATTATTCTATAATATTTCAGTAATGGGTTGCACAAAGGCTGCCTTTTAATTCTTTGCTTTCTCAAATGTCTTTATATATAATGGTTTAAAACAGAAGGTGTTCAAAAGAGGGTGACCTTTTTCCATTACCATAGTTCCTGTCATTAATGCATTATAATTTTCTTTAGAAGTCTGGAAAAAATGTGTATATATGCACTCTGTAGCAGGTATGAATCAAAGTGTGTTAGTGAAAGTTAAGAATTGTCTGTTATTACTAAAAAAGGAGGGGGAAAAATAAAAGAAAAATGTGAGGAAGGAATTTTATTGTTATTTTTACTGTGAAAGTTTAAACAAACCTTACACTTTATACAAAGCAGTTACAGACTGGAGAATTTTGGCATTTGTAATCTGAATGAACAGCAGTTGACCTACTCAGATACTAAAAATAATATGCCCCTTAACTAAATTTAAAGCAAATAGAATGTTGTATTAGGCTGGATTGTGTATAAAGGCCAATAATATATCTCCATCCTCTGCAATATATTACCATAGATGTTGTTTTAATAACATATATATTAAAAAACATGGTAAATTATTTACTTGGCGTACTCTCAATGGTGCTTGATGTCATAATTATTGTAAATATTAATTGCTGTGCTAAAAATGTAAGCAGGATGACTTTGTATTAGATGAAAAATGAAAATAGTCTGTGTACGGGTAAATAGATAATCATACAAAAGTAATTGGGGTTTTAAAACCCCAATCTATTCTGCCAGCATGAGCTCGTTTGCATGTTAATCACAAGAGTGATTTCCTACTTCACAAGGAAGTCCACACTCTTTCATAACCACTTTTAATTGCATTTAAAATGTTGCAGGGTTGGGATATTAGAAATGGAGGCGTATCAGTGTCAAATTAATAAAAAAATGTTTCTGAAAATCTTTATGGGCTATAGATTATAATATTATGGGCTTTTTTGATAGAAAATGCAAAATGTGTTTTAGGGTATGTTTTAAGCGAGGCATGTTAAATGATAAAAACAGAGTAACTTGTACATATGTTGTTTCTTTAGAAATTCGATAAATGGAAACCTCCTCGTAGCTGGAAAGTATAAAATACATTTTTATTAGTAAATTGCTTTATAGATTGACTAGTACTTTCAATAATTTCTCATTAATAAATAAAATAGTAAATTAGCAACAGTTAAAAATGTGGTTTTATAATAAAGCATAAGGCAGTGTGACATTAGAAAGGTGTATGTAAAATTCCTTTCAGTTATGTACCATTTTACTTGTATTTTTATTTAGAGGAATCCAGTTAATGATTTTAGTGGAAAATAATTTTACTGCTTTCATATATAGATTTTTACTAGTTATTTTGAAATCATATGCTAAACATAATAGAAACCAAAAAAGCAATTACAGATCAGAATTCTTATAATTTATGTATGCTGCATGCTGTCACTTGAAATTGGTCCTAGAATAAATTGTGACAAAATTTATGTATTTGCTATTATTTATGGCTAACTCTGCCTTTAGAATTAGAGATAGGAATAAAAATAGTAGGAAGATATTTAATAGTTCTTTTTTCCCTTTATGTTCGAAGTGGTGCAATAATAAATGGACAACATTTTAAGTGATTTTCTGATATTCATATAAGATTCAACAGAGCTTCCTCTGTAATCTGTAAAAGGCCAAAGTCAAAGTAAAGACAAAATGACTTGTTCTCTGAAGACAGGAACGAAGAAATGTAGCTCTCTAATAAAATAGTGTTAAGTTCACAATGGTTACATTGTGATCAGTCTCAAAGATACAAAACCTAATTTTTAGTCAAGCTGTTAAAAATTATATATTTAAGAAGATGAAAAGTTTGAGGATTAAAGAAAAATCACTCACAATTTTAAAGAGGGTATATTTGCTTTCATCACCAGGTGTTCTTTCTAATATAAATTACCAAGATGATGTTTCCATAACATAGCTTGGGGTGCTCTGGAGATTAAAACTACCAAAACAGACCTATTAAATTTTTCATAGGGAGGGTCCACCAGGGATAATAAGCCAATATTCCTTGTCCCATATTCCAGATGTTTTATGTAATTCTGCATCTTGCTAAACCTAAATTGTAGCTTTTCCAGAAAAAATGTACTATGGAGACCGAGATGAAAGGCAAGAACTGTTGAAATGTTAATTTTATTATCTGCTGTTGAGGTCTGTTACCTTTTTTGTATTTTTTTCTTACTCCCAGTAGCTCAGTTCTGTTTTATGAATATTGTGGTATTTCAGTTGTTTGAAGTTTTGAAACTTGGAGCGTGACTTTGACTTGGCAAAACACAATGCCACATGGTGTGTGACACGCTGATGGATAGTCTTTGATCCATATGATTCACAATCTTCTTACTTTCAACTTGATTCAGGATGAGAAAAGTAAAATTTAACAGTAAAAAAGTTTTAGCAATTATCCTTGTAACATAAACCCAGAAAAATGATAAATAAAGTAGTTGTATTTAGTAATTTTCCAGTGATAATGTAATAAACAAAAATATATTTTGTTGATTTCTTTCATATAGACTGTGGACATTTAAAAACAATATTGGGGTTATTGCACAGCTATGGAATATTTCTGCATTGATCTGAAACAGTTAATGTTTTAAAATAAGGTACTGCTGTGCTTCACAGATCAGTTGGCAAATGTGATGAAAAAAATACCCTAGGCCACTCTTCTGATTCCCACTCCTCAGTCTCCTGTTGTACTCTGGTGGTAGCTGGCCAGCAGAAAAGGTCCCGGACTGAATCCTGCTATAGTTTGGAACAGACATGGATCTGGTCTGAGTGAACTGATGTCTAATTGGTTTTTTTGATCCAACACAAGATACAGGTGGTAGATGGGGATTATACAAGAGGAAGGAATTAATGCATTGCAAAGGGCAAGTCTTTTGCCTTTTCATTCAGATGGGCTGTTCTAGGAACTGCAAGAGACACCTAGCTGCTGACTGGCCCATAGGCTTTTTCCACTGATTGACTATTTTCAGCATAGTTGTTCAGATGCATTGTTCTGTGATGGATGTTTCTTACTTCACCACTTCTTATATAAATTGAGTTTCCTAGAAGTGTTACTTTTATACTTTATAATTTATTACGCTGCAATTTCTGAAAGGAAGACTTGTATGGAGGCTTGAGCTATTAAAGGCTAATGCCCTGATATAAATATTTAATGAAAGCTTATAATTTTCTTACATTTGATGTTCCTGATCCTTAGCAATTCAGTTCTTATCAGTTCTGGGGTTTTTTAAAAATTTTTTTTAATTGTGTTGAATTTCCGTTCAGTTTTTTCTAGAAGATTGGAAAGTAAGTATGCAGATCATACTGTATACCAGAGAAATACAGAAAGTTACAGGAGAGAGACTATTTGCTAAAATTTTAGAATTTGTTTTAATTAACCTAACTTAATTTACCTTGCTTTCCTTTGGAAAACAAAGTCAGGTTTTATTTTAAAAATCCACAATATTTTCATCCATCCAACTTGAAAGTTCCAGTTCCTTTGACTTCCAACCCTTTTAGAAAAACTACAGGGAGAGATGTGATTATCCTCCTGAGTCTAAACTGAGAAACCAGGTAACCTCAGTCTCCATTCCATATGTTTTTGGGAGAGAAATGTGGGGAAATTTCTTTCTGGCCTATTTGTACATTATAAAGAAGGAAAGAAGTGAAAAGCATAAACTCTTTTGTGTATGTGTTTTTCACCTGTGGGGAGAAAAAAGTGAGAAAACATACAGTCTGTTCCTAGAGAGATTTCCTCTTTTGCCATATATGGCTACACTGCCTTAAGGTGTACTATACATAATGTACATGAGACTGTTTGGAGAACTGCATCAGTTCTAATATAAACAATGTACCTTTCTAAACCTGTCATTTTGGCCATGACTTTAAACAAAGTGTATTTACCAAGTCTTTGTAAAAACGTTTTTTTTTTTTTTAAGATTACTTCAATAATCTAATTGTTTTTATTTTTTTGTAACTTTGGAGCAAAAAGGTCTTCCTGTGGAAAATAGAGGCACTTCAGCTTTTTTTCTTGTCACTACTTGGCAAACTATTAAATCTCTGAAAATGAAATGTATTTGATTTTATTCTTGCTCTTACATGCAAAATTAAGATTGCTGTTCTTTTACACACTCAAGATTTCTTCTCTGTATTTTATTTTCTTCTTTTTCAATAGTTTAAGTATTAGGGCTGAAAAGTGGGGCAAAATGATCCTTTTATCTTTTAAACATGTACAGTCAGTGATTGTAACCATTTTCCCTAATCTGTTTCCATAGTTTGTTTCTACTTCTTTCCTAGAGGCGATATGGTGTGATTGTTCTGCCAGAGTTCATATTAGTTATTATGAATTTTGCACAGTTTTCAGCTCAAGTCCTTTAATGTCTACTATTAATAAAAGTAGCAGAGTTCCCCAGTTTGAGTAGAAGTTTTATAAGTAATGGGGAGCATTTGAGTTGGATGGCTTATAGCTGATTTTCAATTGGGACCAGTGTCTTCTAGGTTATGCCTTAAAAGAATCCCTCCAAATGTGTTATGTCTACACTTGATACTAGTATCTTTTGTACTTCGTTTTAAAGTAGATCTGTGCTATTCACTGTGGTGGAGACTTCAGAGTCTAAATTTGCAGACTGTATTTCATTTAGGAAGAAAAATGTTTGAGTTCTTGCATTCCTTACAAAAAGCCCAAACCCTTGGACTTTCAGTAAAGATGTAAATGGGGGAAGTAGCATAGTGTGAGGAATAAACCTGTAAACATACTTCAGGTATTTTTTACAAACCACTTCTAACATGGCTGTGTTTTCCACTCTCCTGTGTTTCACCATTTTGGCCACAAATCCAAACTTCTTAACAAGGAAATAGGGAATGAAAATGTACTTTTAAGTAGTCATATATATTGTGGTATTGTTAATGTATAAAATCAGAAAGTATCAGAGACCCTACCATGAGTTACATAGGATGTGGAGAAAGACAGAGAAGGTAGTAAATCCTGGTATTTGGAGAATGATGGGGGCTGCATTTACATTGCTAAAGGCCAGGTTTTGGTCCAGCCAGGTCACGTGGAGTGACTTGTGCCTGTTAAGAAATAGGAGAGCCCATGGTTGAGCATCCTGACATTGCATGTCCTGCATGGAGCTTGTGGCCTAGGTCTCTTTAAGCCAGGGCCTGTTTTCCACCCCTGTAAGAAAGTGGCACAGTATCTTCTGACCATATCTCTCTGCTCTCTTTCCCTTCACCAGCTGTATTGACTGCCCAAACAGAGAGGCCTCCACTATGCTGTGTGCTGGGCCAGTCCCTGCTTTGTGCAGACTCTGCCTGTGACTGAGCATTGCCTGGATGCTGCCTGTTCACACTGGTCAGAGCTAAATGGTAATGGGCAGTTGCATTATGATGCTTGAGCCAGTCCAGTTCTATAATGGCAGTCTAGCTTTTAAGACAGATAATGCTCCGTGGTGGTTCATATTTTTGGGGGCCCTTGTTGTCTTAGAGTGCCTGAAACAATGTGGCCATTGTCTTGCAATATGTGGGATTCTTGAAGAAAGATGCTGCTGGCTTCAGGTTTACAGCAACAATGATGACATGGATGACAGCTCCATGATATCAACCTGGAGGAGGCCCAGGAGCTGTTTTTCTTTTAATTGTGTCTGAATTTATTTATTTTGGAAAGCACTGGTTACCTTCTTGGCTTCTTCTAGAAGAAAGCCTGAAAATTAATTAATATACATGAGATGTGGTGGCCAAAGAAGGGAGGGTACCAACTGTTTTCTCATGGGGATGTCTTATAATTTTTGTTATGCTAGTTCCATTTCTTTTCTTTCTATATTGCTTTGAAATTTAAGGAAGAGTCTGGTAGAAAAAACTAAGAGGTATAAGCTTAAGTTTTATGGGAGGAAATTTTGAGGAATATGGGAGAGAATTAGTCCAAATGTCTAACAAGATAGGACAGAGTTGTTCCTGTAAAACCTACTGAAATTTCTCCCAGGGAGCTGATGTTGCAGCTGCTACTACTTCTACAGATTTTTTTGACCACCTATCCCATATCTGGGTTCCCCCTGCATGTTTCATTTTTTTTCTCCTATGAAAAATTTTCTGAAGGATCTCTTCTCTTTAATTCTAATGGGAGATGTGGAGGTTGGATTGCCCTGATTTGACTTCCTTTGCTTCATCCTTCAAGAACCCATGCTCATGAAGAGGTGGTGGCACTTCTCCGATGGCCTTGTTGCCTTGCAGCTAAAACACTCTCTTTGGGGTGGGCTGGAAGCAGAAGCACCTGGGGAAGCCACAAATGTTGTGCTATATACTAAGTCCAGTTCTTGTCAAGCTGTTTCAGTTACTTTAACTAATGTAATTCTTACTTTTAGGAATTATTTTTGTCTACACTTGTAATTTAATGTGATCTTCTATCAATGAAACAAGGATCATCCATATTAGTTTCCTCTTTGAAGCTATGTCTGTCTGGCTTTCAGGCATGCTTGCCATGGTTATTTAGTTGTTTTGAAGATCAAAGGATGAAACCAGAAAAAGTATCTCGTCCCTGTAGGTCCAGGGGTTTTGAACAATCTTCTTTGTATTTTGGGTTAGATTTTCACAGGTTCGCTCAACATATGCAACAGATCATTGGCTTGCTCTGAAATCCAATGCTATAGTTGAGAACAAGTCAAAAGAAGGTCTCCTCAGCAGCCATGGTTTTATATGTGAAGAACTGTCATATGCAGAGCTAGTAGAATGTTTGGAAAAATCGAATTGTTTTATTGGCCTGGGGTATTTTCATATTCTTGGAAGCTTTTTGCATGGTTCTCCTGTTCCATGCAAAATAGATGCAGTTATCAGTGCTCCTTGTACTGTTGTTACTAAACAAGAATTTAAGTAGATGTAATTACTGGCTATTGGTTCTTACAAAAAGTTAAAATAGTCACTCATTGCCAACTGCTTTTCTGTTGTTTACTTTACACTGAACATTTCTGGTCAGATCCTGAGCTTGTATATTCCCTGATACTTTGTTTTAAAATCTAATCTTTTGCTGTTTTTACTGTGTCTTTCTTCTGGCCATTGGTCTGCTGTTTGCTTGGCCTGCTGTGGTCATTGGGATAGGAATCCAAGTTGTAGCTTTGATTATCATGGATTCTCTTGCACCATGTGCTGTAGAAAAGCAAAGAAATTCACCTCTTCCCTTAATACTTACAGTCCTTTGGAACTCCAGCGATATTATGGCTTTAAAATACACCAGGGCCCCAGTTAAGCATGAGTGATATCATAACTAACATGTACGAAGGTACAGGAGATCCCCTTTTCACAATGATGACATTTCTTGTATGTTTATGTTTTGCTGTGTTGTGATTCTGTCCTCTGCCATATTATAACATTTTGTCCCTTTTCATAGCCAATTTACTATCCAGGAACACACTTAGGGATGTTTGAATAGTATTGTGAGGGTTATTCCTTCCCACTGAATCTGAGATTTTAATTTTTTTGTCCAGTTGAAAAAGTTTGTATTGTGCTGCTGAACGGATGTTTTTAATCTTCTTTAAGATCTTTCTGTAAAACAGTAATTTCCATGTTTACTTTGTCAGTTTTCAGCATTTTTCCAGTTTATTACAAATGGCCTATTTTGGTGCTGGTATTCACATTATTCTCTAGAACCTTAAGGATCTATTACTTTAGGATACTTTAAGACAAGACTACTACTAACAACAGAATGTGGGTATATAAGTAAAATTCTTTTCCATCTTCTGCTATCATGTATCATTAGTCTGTTTGTTCATAGCTAGTCATATTCTGAGTAACGTGTCATACATATAATTTTACACTAGTTAAAGATCCTACAAAGGTAGTTTTTATGTATGCTAGGAGCATAATCATATACTTAATTTTTCTACATTTTTCAAGTTTAATCATGCCTTTAACAGTCTTGTTTATGAAATAGAGAATGTGAAAGGTTCTCTGTGATTTTTTACTCTTGGAATATAAACTTGTGTTGTGCATAAGACATGGCATTTTGTGGTGAGATTTTATTCTGTTACCCAGAAGATATTTGGCTAAGTGAAGATACCCTGTGAATACAATACCTTCAGTTTCAAAGAAGAATTCCTGGACGATTTTTAGTTTTCCTATCTGGTCTTCTGAGCTTCATTTTCATTTTCAAATAACTCATTTTCCTTACTGAGAAGAGATCACTGCTACAAAATTTTACTATGCCTACTTCTTCTTTTATTATGTATGCTTAAGTTTTCAGATTACATTTTTTGTAATGTAAATATGGTACTTATAGAGGGTAATGTAACAGGCTGCATCTCCTCCTGTGCTTTATGAAGCATAAGGGTTGAATTCAGTCAGTAACTGTATTATCTGATCGAATGTCAAATTCCTGGTGACCAGATACCCACAATGGCTTTAACATCAGTATGAACAGTATCTAGGGCATGTTGTGTTCCCAGAGACACCATAAGAGTTGTGTCTTTGTTTTAAAAGATGATGGTGACTGTACCGTGGAGCCGCTTTTGAAATGGGATTGGAGGAGGCTGTAATATGCAATCACATTTTGTACAGAAGGGCAGCTATTTTATTCCAACTAAAACCATTGCTTACAGATTTTCTTCTTCTGGCTGGCAGATTGGATTAAGATAGTCCACTGGTAATTAGGATGATATGTGAAGTTTTAAGATGCTGCTCTGTCTGTAGATATTTTATAAATAATTTCGGTGCTGAAGAAAGGAGTGCTTTTTCTCATCTGAGTGTCTCTAGGTTCAATCTGCAGTCATTGGATGTTATGTGATAGTGAAGAATTTTCTGTTGATCACAGACTTTTAACCTTCTTTTTGAGCATCTGAATAGAGGAATACTCTGTGAGTTCAATATATAAGAAATGTTTTCAGGTTAGCTGAATTGTCTTTTAAAGTAGTCCAATTTATGGTCAACATTAGAACTGGTCACGGTGTTCTGCAATGGTTATGTTACCTTGGGATTTAAAAAAGCATAACTTTCCTTTTCTCATTCTTTATGTTGTCAAGGGTCTTTGCCCATTTGACTAGTGTGCCATGGGACTTAACTATGCATCGTAACTCCATGTCTGTAATTCTTCTGAAACACCATGTTTCATCCTCTGAATATGGACTTTTTCCTTTGTAGCTAGAAGTGCAGCTTTACACATGTGGTGGTATGAAAAGTATTCCTTTTAAGTAAAACATTTTCAGAGATTCAGATCATTTCGTTCTAGTAGCTGGGTCTCCTCATTATCATTTGCTGTATTGTCAGCAAACGTCATCAGTAATGAATTTGCAATTTCTTGAAGGTCATTGATAAAAGAGTGAAACAGTATGGGACCACTAACCTATCACGGCAGATCACTCTTACAAATGCCCTTAATATAATTCCCTGTTTGCAATTACATTCTGAGACTTTCTGATTTGTCTGTTTCTAATCCATTCTAATCCATAACATATTTTTGATGTTAATTTTGTATCATTCTTGCTTTGAAGTCTTGGAGTGGTGCTCTGCAAGCTAACACGCAGAAAGTATTTTTCACTGAAGTCAAGTGGATTGGTTTGCTTAAAACCAGGTGTAAGTAAAAGGTGGCCATAGATTAGAGGCCTGAATATTTTGTTTGAACACACAGTGATGAATTTTTATTAATACTAGCCAGGTTACTCTAGAAATTTTTAACTTCTATATTTAAGAAATATGATACTGTATTGATATATAGTACAAAAAACATGGAGACAGTCTGTATTTAGAGAAATTTTTTTCTGGTTTTCCTTTTTATTATTTTCTGAACTATGAGGAAAAATTTTCCAGCTTGAAGTTGCTTGTAGAATAATTTGATTTGAGAAGACCTGTTATTTGAAAGTTTGAAATCAGCTTGGTATATTTACTATGCAACTTCAAAAATCAGTCTATAAAAGCATTGTGCTCACAGTGTGTAGTACAATTTCTTACGAGGAACTTTGAATAAGAGGTATTGGAGAACTGCTGTCTGTCTGTCATTGAAGTTCACAGTAAAGTCCAGTTTCCGTTGTTTTTTTTTTTTTTAATTACTATTACTTTTATTACTAATAATAGTAATTTGTAATATATACTTCTTAATGGTAAGATTAATATTTCAGGAGTTGGACTCCATGATCCTTACTGGTTCCTTCCAAGTTGATATATTCTATTATTCTATTGCATTATAATATAGTTAGATTTAGTTTTTTTGGTGGTTTGGTGGTGGGGATTTTTGGGGTTTTTTTGGTTGGTTGGTTGGTTGGGCTTTTTTTGGTGGGGTGTGGGTTTGGTTGGATTTTATTTTTTAACAAATAGTTTGTAACTGTGGAAACTTGTGGCAAAATACATGACTGGAAAATGTGCAGAATTTTGTTTCCTGGTATATGTGGTATTTATGACTCCTTAGAGTTTTGCATTGGTACTGATACAGGATTAATAAGAAAGCTGCTCTATTCTTAGCTCATATTTAATTCTCTATATTGAGCTTTGGTGCTATGGATTGTTTCAACTCCATAGTGTAGTGTTTCAAGTGTAAGCTAGAGTTTATTGCCAGGTGGCAGGAATGAGGCATATAAACATTTTATGGACAACAGATGCAGATAAATGGAGGAATTTATCTCGTGCACGGTATACTTGTTTGGCTGAGAGATACAGCCCTTAATAATTCCTCTATGCTGATTGATACTGGACAATTAAAAGCGTATAAATTACTACAAGAGTAATTACTGCAAAGAGAGAATGATCATAACTTTCTGTGCGTAAAAGCTGCTTCTCAAAAGTGTTGCAGTGAATTTTTTTCTTCTACATTGTAGAAGAAAAGCATAGAAGAATGATGAGGAGCAGGAAAAACTTTTTAGGTCTCCTGGTCTCCAATTACTAAATTACAGCTAGTCCTTTTTATTTATCTTTATATTAAAGGGTTATCCCAATTGCATGAGACTTTTACAATGCTGTTGTGTTAGAAGCTAAATAAATATGTAATAGAATTGCAAATACATTTGGCCATTTGTTACAGATGTATCCTCACTGGCTGTTGAGGGTAGGATACAAGCTATAATCTATTTTGCTTGGGTATACTTTCCACCAGGATAAGACAAACCTGCTATAGTCCTTAGGTTGATAAAGTAGTTGTGCAGAGCCTGATACTTAGCTCAATTACAGCTGTCATATTCAGGCCACTAAAGTCTGCAGAGTTGTATCAGAGTCTGTGAGAAGAGAATCAAGTCCATAAAGTACCTTGGCTGTATTGTCTGGTCTTTATTTCTGCTGCAGAGGCTTTTCTTAGTTAAAGAAAGTTTTTAGATTGAGGAAAACAGATGGGTGTCATTTGAGAAAGATAGAAGTGAAATAATTTATTCTGATAAATTTTACTGAAATGAAATATCATGATATACATTACACAGTTGTGGTCATTCTTTAAATGAAGAGTACGAGTAATAGAGTTTAAAAATTCTACCTAAGTATACGTTTTCTGTGTAAGTGGGCTTAATATATTTTTGCAACTAGATTGCCGCTGCACTTTTTTTTTTTTTTTTTAGATTTCTGTAAAAACAAACTAAAGTGAAATTCGATAAACCTCAGCCCTGAAATTATTTTTAAACAAAGTTTTGCTGGTGACAGCTTATTTTCTTAAGTAAACAGATTCCATATGTGGTATTAAGTAAATCATTTTGTGATTTGATAGTGGTGTACTAGGGTGAGACATCCTGTAATGTAGCTATGTCTGAAGTTATTTACTGTTTTTCCTCTGCCAAATTGTGATTGTTTAGTCTGCTAACACTTGTACTGAAGTTTTTTCTGGGTAGTGGTTAGCAGTTGTTTTCAAAGCAAATGTTAAATCTAAGAAGACATTCCTTTAGAAAAAATCCTGTTCTGGCAGAGGAACTTGATTTGTGTTCTTGTTCAGTGTTCCTTTACTGTTTTTAGTATGGCTGTTGAAATCTATACCTTATATGATCTCATTGTACTGCCTGCATTTCATTAATGAGTGACTCTATTTAGGGCTTGGGGAGTGAAATATTTTTCATATGATACTACGCTATATGAATGCAGTACACCAGCTGCAAAAACCACAGACCATCTGATTTTGTGGTTTTTGAGGGTGTAAAAAGTTCAATTGCTTATACTAGAGCTTATAGCTGTATATTATACCATATGGAAGCGGAACTACTGTAGACTTGGAAGGAAAAAGAGAAAACCAAGTTCTCTAGCCATGGTTCAAATGAAGATGAAGAATATGTATCTTGCAATGTGGAGGATTACTGTTACTACATGGCATTAAAATATTTTTGCATAATAGAATAAGGTGTATTAAATTTTTGCCACAAAATAGTATTTTTAAATACAGAGGACACATGTAAATGGCTTCATCAAGATAATGTTATTGATACTTAAATGGATTTACTTTTCTCTGGTGATATTCTTTGTTTTATTTCCTTGAAGAGAGAAGGCAGTCTGTTGGAGCCTGGGTGGGCATTATGCTGATTATCCAGAATGTAAGCTAAAAATACTTCAAGAAATTGTGTTTCAGCCCTAACTTAGGAAGTTTTAAACTAGTTTAGAATTTAACAAGTCCAAACATAACAGTCATTCCCACTGTCACTGTTTTGGGGTTCTTCCTTCAGTAGAATCAAAGTATAAGCAACTACCAATGAATCTGTGGAGTAATATGTTAGACACAATTGCAAGTTGTTTGAAGTTGCTCTTTTAAATGGCCAAATAAAAGAAATCAAATTAAATTCAAATGGTTTTACCACTCTTAAATTCCTGGGAAAATTTTCTGTGGTTCTTTAATATAGTGAAGTTTATCCTTAATTGAACAGGTTGCAAAAATAAATTATTTGCTTTTGCATAAAGCCATAACAAGAATAAACACCAATATTCTGGTTAGGAATTGATCAGGTGGTAGTGAATATATACTATTTCATGTTACAGATGAGATTTGCATAGTTTTTTCTTTCAAACTAACCAGAGGACTGTGTGTGTGTTTTCTGTGATAGATATGCCTGAGATTTTAGAAGGGGCAAAGTTAAGAGGCATTTGAGTATTTCTAATGAAAAAGCACTGATTTATGTTCATACACACACAATGTGTGAGCAATTTTGAGATGCATTTTTGAGTCATCTCTGAAAGCAACAGAGAACCCAACACTCAGCAAACTGCAACCTGTTGATGACAAGCACACAGCCTTCCCCAGCTGCTGCTCTTTGGGTCATTTAGTCACGGAACACAGTAACTATCATGATTTATATCTTGAACAGGAGAATACTAAATAAAAGTTCCAAATAGAAAAAAATAATAGCAACCAGCACATAACCAAGTCCTAGTATGAATTTTATTTACACAGCTAGATACAAGAGCTGAATAGTTTTGTAAAATACTATTCCTTTCTGTGAATAAAGCATAAACACAAAGTAGTGATAAATTTCTTGTACACTTTGTTCACTGTGACTCATCCTTCCGGGTCTACATATAGGTTCTGCCATGACAGAGAAAGTGCTTTTTGTTGACAATAAGCTTCAACAACAGATTTCTCTGAATCAGTGTTGAATGCCACTTAAATGCTAGTGATGGAGCAGCTATTCAGAGTGTGTTTATAAAAACCATGACAGAGAATTGATTCCACTCATAATGAGGATCAGATGTAAGAGTACCTATATGAGTATCATAGAAATACATTTTGCCAGTACAGAAAGGAAAAAAAAAAAACCCAGAAAAGAAAGGTTTTAGCTCTTTTGGTGACATATAAAAAAATTGGTTATATTTCAATATTTTATGGAAATTGCAAATTGTCCACCTCAATTTCTTATGTTTGGCTTTGGTTTTTTTGTATTTAGAAGGCTTTAAAAACATATACTTTTTATTCTTTTTATCTAGTTTTTGGGCTCTGAGCCTTTCAGGTTTTATGTTTCTAATTTGTACCCATGAGAACTGGAAAGTTATATTAAAAAAAAGGTAATTCTTGTAAAATTTCTAGATCCCAACAGTTGAATCTTTAGGAGAAAACACCAAACATTATGAGATTTAAAAAAAAGCTCTAAGTATCATCACCAAAGTTATGTTATGAAAAGTAAAATCAGTTTATGTACATAAATGGGTGAAATGGTCTGGCTATTGAAATTGATTCGAGCCTTTTGCCACTGAGATCATTGAAGGCTGAATTTTATTCTGTTAATCCTTTCCCTGTCATATCCAGGGTTAATCTGCTTGTCCCATGTCTCTGAATCCTCACCTTTAAATGGGAACGCTTCCTCCATCTGATCAATGGTGAGTCAGTTTAGAGGAGAAAGAGGCTCGGCTAATCCTCAAAGAGGCAGCAGAGTTCTTATAAAATTAAAATTATTCTTCCTTGTCACATAAGCTAAGGAGGTTTAAGTTCATTTATCAGGACTGAAAGCCATCAAAGTTTGTGAGATGTAGAAGGCAAAAACAAGGTGTTTATAATAAAAATGTAATTACAAATGGTACTGAAAATGAATGATTTTTCTTACCTTGCTGAAATCCTGGTCTGTCTGTGTTGGGATCTTTGAAGCTACAGATAACTTTGTTAATTACTTAAATCTATGCTACTACTCCAACATAATTTTTGCCACAGATTGAATCTCCAAGTCAAAAAACATTCTGAAATTTTGTTATTTTGTGTGCTACAAGATGTGATAAAATACAGAATTTTGAATTTACCTAGCCTTATGAGTAACAAGGAAAACTAAAATGTTCTGATAAATACCTTTGTAAAAGAGATAGGATACCCCCAGCAAATAGTTTATGCAGAGGTTTTGAATTTTTATAAGTAATTAATTTTTAAGTTTTCCATATCATCATATTCATTAAAAATTGAGTTATGAATAGTACTTTTGGCATTTTGCATTTTTTTAAATAACATTTTTATTTACTAAGCTTATTTTTTGGATGCTAAATAATAGGTGTATTAGTGATTTCTGTTCTCTTCTTTTGATCTTCTTTCTGACATTTGATAATAATAGATTTGCTTTTCTGATTGCAGTTTTAACACACTGGTTTTGATCAACTCTCATTTATAACCCAAGGCCTGATTCCTTGATGGTTATTGGTCATTCATATTGTGTCATCATGTAGGTAGGGTTGGGATAGCTTTTTACATCAACACACATCACCTTATGTCTATTTCTGTTGAATGCAATTCACTGTTTTGTTGTCCAGTATTTCAGTCTTCTTAAGTCCTGTGATTTATGATACTGAGCCCTATCTCAAATCCATGAACAACTTAATTTAATTTAATTTTACTCAAATTTTCTTATCTTCCATCTTTTATCCCAATATTTCTGTATGCCATTTTCTTTTGTCCTGTGGAAGACCAATTTCTCTGTGCATTAGTAGAGGCTGCTGTTTAGTGCTTTTTGAAAGTATCATTCAGATCAGTGATACAACTGATGATTCAACAGGCATTTAATTTAGACTAAGCTGGGAATGCTCTGTTGCCTCCCCTAATTTGCATTGAATAGAGGCTTCCTTGACTGTAACTGATCCTTCATATCTATTTACCCTTCTTGAACAGGGGCAGTTTCAGGCAGATAGGTAAATATAATTGTGCTTGTTTTGACTTGTCTTACACTTTGTTTATTATTTAGAAACTGTGATGTGGTGGAGTATTCTTAAGTAGGATAAAAGACTCCAAAATATTTATTTAATGTAACTCATCTGAGAGTATGTAGTCTTCCATTTTTTTTAGAATGTAACCAGTCTTTTGTAGATTTTCACATTTGCATGAGTTTCCCATTTAGAAAAGCTAACTTGTCTGATAATATGGGATTATGTAAAGTTGATATATATATTTATAGAAAATGATGCTTGGAAAAATAAAGCTTTTTTAAATGGAGTTGGAGCTTGTTTCACACAAAATTCTTAGCAGTCATGGATGACCTAAAATTTTGTAATGTTCTAGTTGAACTGAAATCAGTTATTTTGCTGACATAATTCAAATAAATATTGAATTTGAACTCAGTTAGAAATGTTTTCCTGGAACCTTAAGTATCTTGTTTGTTTTCTTTCACAATCCTGAAAAAGATAATTGGTCCACCCCATATTAAGGGGTAAACAAGATTTATTCACTGACTAAACTGAGATGCACTGATAATTTTACCAGGGTTTGCTTTCTAGAAATGACATCTTTGCCAAATAGCATGACTGAATAGCAAACCTCTTTCTGTCTGTTCCCTTTTGTACCATTAATTTGCTTTTGAACTCTGTTAAGTTCATACATAACTATTTTGATTTATCCTTTCTGTTTAGACAGATAAGGATAGGGACGTACAAGGGCCGATTAAACAATTGAACATGTAATACGTTCATAAAAAATATTTAAATAACAAAAGACTCGCGAAGAATAAGACACCACGTCAAATATCCAAATGCATTGCAGAAACAGATATCATGAACTGCCCTTACAAAACCCAACTGCGGATGCCTATCAAGATCTGAGATGCCGTCAAGATCTGAGAACATTGTCTAGATACTGATTATAGTCAATGGAAAGAAATAGACATTTATAAAGGAGGGCTTATCTCAGCTTAAGAGGTGTCTAAACTGCTTTTGGTGTTTCTGGATGTATAAGAGTTTATAGCTCTTTGAGCTAGATTATGAGATAGCTGCCCACATTATGTCTGGACTCATAATTGTCACCCCCTAAAACACAAAGAATGAAATTACTTTGTTTTAAAGGGAATTTTTTTTTTTAATTATTCACTTTTCATCTTGTAACTTTCTTGGACATACATGGCATTTTGTTAGTATAGTCTGATTTGATTTAGGAACTTGTTTAACTTGTTGCATAGTTCATCTACACAAACATTACACTTGCATCTCGGCTTTAGAATGAACATATATGTCCTTAAATAATTTAGCGTTAGATCTTTACTGCTCTGTTAGAGTTGTTTCATATCCAATTAAAAATCAGAATGGAAAAGTGTACATATATTCGTAGTGGCACAGAGGTGGGGTACATTAATTGAGCTAATTTGCTTCTGAAATACTAGGTTAATCATATTTGTTATGCTTGTAATGCTTGTAAATCAGAAAATAATTGCTTAATTGTAAACTACATATTGATTAAAGCTCGTGTGTGATTTCGAAGGATGACTATATTTAATTTGCATAGTATACCATTCTACTGAGAAGGTGTTAATTTCTTTGAGACTTTGGAATGAGTGTTTCCAACAGATGCTTACAGCATGCTTAGAAGTTCATGAGTGATTTTATTTGAACATGCTTTATATATTCTTTTACTATTTTTCTTTCAAATGTTTTCACAAGTTATTTACGAAATAACAAAAAGCAGTACTTTTTAGTTCCAGAGTGTGAATTCAAAATAAATACAAGCCTTTATGAACATCTGCTATTTTAGAATGAGCTAGAAATGACAATTATCACAGCTTTGAAACAAATGGTCTACTTTCAGGTTGACAGGAAGAGAAAGTCTTTATTGTTACTCTTTTTTTAAAAAGGAAATTCAAAATCACTAGCAAATGCAAATTCCTTTTTCAATGTCTTGCTGGTGAATTATATTGGAAATAGGTTTGTTTTTCAAAGTGTACATTCATCTTAAATAATGCTAGATTACATACCCCTGAAGTCTGAATGTTGCATTCTTTTTTCATTGTGGTTGAAGAAAATCAAAAGTTTTTAACAAATGTTATCTTTTCACAAAGGCATAAGTTTTACTGATGCCAATATAAGCCTGACTGAAGAATAGACTCAAGAAGGCACACCCACCTCACCCCCTTTTTACATGGAAAGTTTTTACTTAACAGCCAAAAATACAGTAGCAATGTTACTGGTAAATAATGTAAGTGCAGCTATCAGTACATAAAACGTACCATCCACAAAAACTAAATTCTGAACCAAATTCAGTCTTCTAATTTAGGAATGAAATCTCTTATGGTATGTGATTTCAGATAATGATTATCATGCTCAAAGTGAGTGTGAGTATTTTTCTCAGGTTATCTATTAGGAATTCCATTGATTTAATACTGTGGTGTTCCTAATTAAAAATTTATGTAATGATACAATACTAACCGCAGAACTTAATCAGGGAAAATCCATAACAATATTGTCCAAATAAGAATGTCAGTAGTAGAGACTGAATGGAGGCATTGCGATTGTGGTGTCCCAGGGAGTGTGAAAGAATATGTGTTTTGTGATTGTGCTGGAACACAGGATCATGGAAGACATTGCTTGAGAGCAATCAATATGATAACAAGCATAGACTAAAATATACTTAATTCTTTTTGTCTTACAATTAAATTAAAAAGTTCTTGAAGACAATGCTTACAGCTGGTCAGGATAACACTTAGCTCTGTGCCTGAGTTTTAGCCACTCTTAGATTTTGTCTTCCAGTGTCAGAAACATTTGCAGTTACATTTTTTAGTTTTATCATTACAGCAGGACGTATCCTCTGGTGGGACCGGTAGGGCAGATCAGGGATCGGTGACAAATGGAAGTGCGAACATCTCCTTAATGGAGTGGTAATACTCAAACTTAGAAATATTTCTGCATGTTGTCCGGATATTTATTGAGATGTTAGTAAATTAGCATTCTGAGTCACTTCCTTAAAATGGTACTGCCCCAATACACTTTAAAGTGTTATATTTTTGTTAAAAGAAAACAACATCAATTTTTTTAAAATAAATCATGATCAAATTCAGTTTAACTTTATAACTTATCTTTAACCATGTCAGTATTTATCCTTCAGTTGTTTTTCTAGAAGTGATGTTGCTTTTAAAAAATCAAACTTTTTTATAGGAATTACAAGTCATCCCTTTATTTTGACCTTTACTTTGATAATTCAAAAGAAGATTGGAAAAGGATTAGAAGTGCACAGAAAGTAAAATAAAATTATTTTTAAGAAAACCTCTCATCTTTATTAGAAATGTAAAAAAACCTATTATAAATCTGTCACGGAAATTACTTGCTTGTAAAACTAGTATTTAATGAACAATATTATATCTTATTAGTTGTTTAGACTCATTAGTTTAAAATTTACTTCTTGCAATATTTTGGAAAAAAAGTAAACCTCCTCTAGTTGCACCATTCTCAGCTTTTCTGCTTAGAGTATTCATATGAACCGAGTTAGCAAGGATCTGAACTGGTATGAAATTAAATGGGGAAAGTATTTTGCCTTTCCTGAAAGGTTCCTGGTTTGGAAACTGGAACTTTCACTTTCACTTTGGTGACATTTGTTCTAAATTTATATTTGGCCATTTCCAATGGATTGCTGGTGGGTTTTGTTTTTTTTTTTTTTCTGTAAAAGTTTACTGTTAAGACTGGTTTTGTTACATTTATGTAAATGTTATAGTGAGTCCATGCTTAAAAATAGGCTATTTTAATTCCAATGACATTTTAAATCTATTTTAAATGCCTCCTATTTAAATTTTAAATAAGAGTTTAGTAAAATACATTACTCTTGTTGTCACTGCTAGATTGTTAATCAGTGTGGATTTTATTCTTATTTATATACTAATAAGTGTATACATAGAGGTAGTTTTAAATAAACATGCATTTCTCTTTTGAGAACTCTAGATTTCATTTCTGAATGGCTTCTCTATGTGCTAACACTTTTTTAAACCTTTTGTTAATAAAAAGATCTAAAAAACTCTAGAGGTCTTTAGGGAAGTGTTTTTATTCTTATATGGAATTTGTGTGGGCATCTCTTAGTGGGCATAATATAAGTAGTGAGAAATCCATTCTTTTCAGAGAAAAAACAGTGCTCATGAGTATTGAAAATTAATTTCAAAATAATTGCAGATGGCATCTTCATTTGGCATTATTCAAATTCTCTTAAAACTAGTATAACAGTTGTTTTAAAAGTCACAAGTATTAATCTGTGAATGTGGAAAGGTTTAACAAGTTTTCTTACATAGTTCTATCAATATATATATCTATCCACAGTAAGGTGAACTTTGGTTCTGATTTGTCTGGATGGTGTATTTCTGGATGACCTAGAAAGCTTTTAGGTTTGTAATACCAATGTACTCAGAGTTGAATTAAAACATGCATATTAACCTTTCAAATACACTCTGAAGTTTTAACAATATATGGAAGTTTCAGTGGAATACACTAAAGATTTATTGGAAGAGGAGAAGCTCAAGTCAAAAAAATGCAAGTGAGGCAGGACCTACGGGTGTACTTGATACCATTTATCCTGTAGATAAATACCTAGTCTTACAGAAGTCTCTCTGCAAGATCCGAGGAATACCACAGAACTTCACAAATGCATGTTTTTAGAGAGTTTCTGCCCCTTAACAGGACTTCATGTGTTAAGTGCTGTAAACACTCACCCACCTCACCAACCCAATAAACAATTGTTGGTAGAAGATTTTACTCACTGTTTTGGGGGTTTGTGTCTTCACTTATGACCTTCTCATAAGCCAAAAGTGAAACCTTTCTTCATGCTCTAGAAGCCCTCAGAACCCATGTCCTATATCTGCAAAATTATTTTCTTCCCAGACCTGGCAGAATAAGATACCCTTCAGAGTTTGAGTTCTTCCTCTCTGAATCCTTACTTAAAGCTGCAGAAGAAAAAGCAGCACTGTAATTTTGTGCAATGTAATACAAACATGAGTTAAAATGGTTAAGAGATTAAAAGACTTCCTAAAGAAGTGCATTTTAAAAAGGATTTTTAAAAGGAATTTGGAGTACAGGTTTTGCTTGGATAAGAAGAAAAAGGAAGGCTTAGTCAGTGAGCATATGAGAGAGGAATGTGTTTATGCTTACTCATTTTAAAATCTGGCTATCTCAATCAGCAACTGCCACAAATCTATTAATTAACTGGTTTTTGTTATTTCTGAGGACAATCCAGGTTGTGGGAAGTAGGACTGAATTGCCAAATTTCATCACAGTTGTATAACAGTGTTCAGTAGAGTCTAAACGAAGATTTTTTTGTGTGTGTGATCATATTGAGGTATTTGGAATCAAATAAGCCTTTGTACCAACTACTGAACCAGCTAATTTCCAGCAGGAAAAAGAACAAGTTATTTTTAGATTGATGTCCTAACCAATATGCCAATATGACACCCAGGCTGAATTTATACTTAATAACTATTATTAGCTGTTCTCTCTGTCCCATAGTCACTACATGGGTATTCAGCAGCAAAGAGCATCTCTGTGTGGAAGTCTTCAGAGCGCATGCTGGCTCTTGACCAGCTGGGAGTTAGCAAAGGTAGAAGAGAGGACAATTCTCATATGAAAATGGGATAGGATAGGAAAAGAGAAGGAATTAGGGAAGAGGAGCAGAACTTAAAGTAATTGCAACAAAAAGGGAGAAGAAGAACATTTTGCAGGAGGAAATTTCCATACACTCTTTCTGGAGGTACCTGAGCTTTGCTAGTTTTGCTGCCCACAAAAAAACCTGGTTGTTTCATCACAAAAAGTCTAGCACTTTCTGTATGCTGTATCTCTTTTAGAAAGTTAATCACATAAATAACAAATGCAGTTTTCCTTTTTTCTTCTCAGATAGATCTGTCTATTTCTATGGATATATATCCCTGTATATTCGTAACCTGTCTTGCCTTTCTGAATCTCTGTAATGCATCTTGCCAGCCAGTGTCCTTAAGGCACAGCTGGGCTGTAATAAATGGGGCAGTCCAATTCTCTTAAGGCTACTTGCTCTAAACTACTTTACTGAAGTAAAAAACCTTGCATTCTTAAGTGTAGAGACAATAGTAATGCAATTTAGATTTGACTACTGTCAAACTTCTCAATTTTAGATTCACTCTCAGCACTGCCTCTCATGGAGAAAACCAGAAAAGACAGGATTATTAAATAGCTAGAAAGGTGTCCTTTTCTTTATGTTATTAATTTCTTCCAGTCCTCGAGAACTTCTGGCACATGTTTGTTAAGGCCAGATTTTGCTTTTCTCTCTTGTTTTTGGTGGGTTGCTGTGTGAAAAGATGGGTAATCTTGTCCTCCTAACTTACTTGGGCTCATTACATAGTGTGGGTAGATCTCAGAAACTCCTGAAAGACTTTGTGAATTGCTTAATACTATAACTTCCACTTGAAATGTGAGATCTATTTTAGAAAGATATGAAAGATATAAAGATTTGAAAATGTTGGTAATCTTCCATATCTGTCAGCAGCTTGTACTAATAGGTTATTTATTTTCGTTATTTAGGAAAAAAGAAATGTGACTTTTACATGAATACAGTCAAGTAATAGCTTTCTACCAGTGGATTCCTAAATACTTTTTTTAGCTAAATTAAACAGCTGTCTACTCTAAAGTATCTCGTGCTTTATAGATACTTACAGTTGGTTAGCAAGTTATCTCTTAACCCTTTGTTATATAAATGAACTGGATTATAGTTTTAATATATCAATTTGAGAGGTACATTTTAGCTGTGTGAGGCTCAGATGAGTTATACTGAGAAACATGGGCCCATCTGTTTGATTGATATTTCCCACTGTATCAAGGCTGAGGTCATCTGAAAAAATTAATCTCTGATTTACAATGGAAGTAATAAATTTGGGACAATAAAAGTTCTTCAGAGAACCTACATTGTCTGACAATTTTCCACTTAGAGTTTTCAAGATCTGTGTATTTAAACAGTTTTAATCCATGTAATGTAGAGTATTGATTTTGTATGGTGCTTGAAAATGTCATGCAAGATTAAATCTTATAGCAATCTAAGTGTACTATGACAATGCAAGTTAATGTTACTAGCCAAACTTGTTGTAGCATAAAAAAAGGTATCAAGTTTAGTTGACAAGACTTACAAGTGAATGAATTATACTACCATTCCTTAATTACTTACTCCTCAACCTTTCTAGAATTTATACCAGCTTGATGTCAGCCAACCTGTAGTTTCTCAGGTTTGATCTTCATAAACAAGGAAGACAACATTAGGATTTTGCAATTCTCTTGACCTTGTCGAGTATCCCTAGATTTGTTAAAACCCAGCGTTAATGTTTCAGTGAATTCCTTTTGCATTAATTGCTCTCCATTGGCTTCTATACTTCTGGGGTATAAATGATCTCTGTGGATTTTAATAAAATGTCTTCCTTTCTCCCAAAATGAGATTTGCTTAATGCTTATTCTTTCTCAATTACATTTAAAGAATTGGCTGTTTTTTTCTTAAGCGTTAATGATTGTGGATTTTTATTAACACCTTTTGGGTTTCCTCTTATTTATATTCCTTTTTGTGTCATTTTGATCCTGGGTGGACACCAGGTGTCCACCATGTTATCACTCCCCTCATCAGTTGTACAGGGCAGAGAAAAAGATAATGAAAGACTCAAGGGTTGGTAATGTGAGGGCAGGGAGAGATCGCTTCCTCCAAATCATGGACAAAACAGGCAAATTAATTTAATTTATTTTTAATCAAAATCAGAGTAAGATAATGAAAAAGACTCCAACAACGTAAATCTTAAAACACCATCCCTCCACCCCCATTTTTTTCTGGGTTTAACTCTACTTCCAAATCCTGTACCTCTTTCCTGCTAGTAGCACAGGGGGATGGGGAGTGTGGGCTGCAGTCATTCATCACATGTTGTCTCTGCCGCTCCTTCCTCCTCAGAGGGAGAACTCTTCAGGCTCTTCCTCTGCTCCACTCTGAGATCCATCCCATGGGAGACAGTCCTCCACAAACTTCCCTGATGTTGAGTCCTTCCCATGGGCTGCACTTCCTCACGAACTACTCCAGCATGGGTCTCTTCCATGGGGTGCAGACCCTCATGAACAGACTGCTTCAATATGGGTCCCTCATGAGGTCACAAGGCCTGCCAGAAAACCTGCTCCAGCCTGGACTCCTCTGTCCGTTGGGCCACAGGTCCTGCCAGGAACCTGCTCCAGTGTGGGCTTCCCATGGGGTCACGGCATTCTTTAAGCATCCACCTGCTCCAGCATGCGGTTCTCCATGGGCTGCAGGTGGATCTCTGTTTTGACTCCTTTAGCACCTCCTCCCCCTCCTTCTTCACTGACCTGGGTGTCTGCACAGTTGTTCATCTCACATGTTCTCACTCCTCCCTCTGGCTGCAATTGCTGTTGTGCAGGAGCTTTTCCCCTTTCTTGAGTACATTCTCCCAGAGGCACTTCCACAGCTGGTGGTGGGTTTGGCCTTGGCCAGCAGTGGATCTGTCCCAGAGCTGGCTCTTTTGGCTCCATTAGATATAGGGGCAGCTTCTAGCATTTTCTCCCAGAAGCCACCTCTATAGCCCCCCTGCTACCAAAACCTTGCCATACAAACCCAATACACTTTTTGCCAGAAACATTCACTTCAGGGATCTGGCTGGTGTGTGGCTGAGACTGCACTTGCAGCATTACTAATGGACCTTATTTTTGTGCTTAGAAATCAAATATGAAGTGTTCACGCTGTGTTAATGAACACATCCAGCTTTTACATGCTATCTTTTCTGATCCGTAGCCTACAGATATTTCCCTAAAAGTATGGGGATGTGGGCTCCTGAGATTAAGTGAAGCAATGACAGGAAAAGCTCTGATTTAACAAAAATTCTGTTGACAATAACTCGGGTTTTGTTAGTAAACATATGTTTTGGGAATGTAGTTATACTTTCAGCTGCTTTTTAAGTGCCATGGCACAGTAATGCCAGAAGGATTACACTTTCTCATTCTCTGTGTTTACTTGGTAAGGAATTTATGGCCTTCAGACATGGATGTGTCATTAGTATAAGGAATATCACTATAAATGTTGAATTTTGAACTGATTTATTGCCAGTCTCCTTAGCTTGGCTATGCTGTAATTCTGCTAGAGGTGGAGCAAATTATGCCTCATTGCTTCATAAGATGAGTGTCTGCAGTGAAGAAATCACTTGTGGTCCAGATTTGCACTGTCTGGATGCTGCTCCACCTCTCTGACCCAAGACACTTTTTTCCTCTATTATTTCATGATAATTTTCCTAGGCTTTTTTTATTTGTCGAAGGCAGTCCAGGATATTGAGTACAATTTATTTAAAATCTGGCAGATAGAGAAGAAAGAGAGGCCTAATTTTACTGAAAACAATTTTTTTTTTAAAGTAGCTGAATATTATATTTTAAATGAAATATTCAGGAGGTTTTTTTCAGATCAGATTTCTGTGTTTTATTTATTAGCAAATTTTAAAATGAAAGTTATTTAAAATTGGATGATCGGTCTTCTAAGGTATAATGGTTACCATATCATTCCACTGAAAAGGCAAGAAAATCTCTCAACATGTAACAATTTATCTGATGAATTTATGAGATATTGCCTTACTTAGCATGCTTACTGCAAGTTACTGCTTACGTTTTAGATCTCATATAACCATTCCCATAATTTTCCACTTGAGAGTAAGGCAAATAATACTCAGTAAGCACTTATTAGACTGAAAACGGTGAGTCAAATTTATTTTATTATACAGATGACAGTTTCAGAGATATGAAATACTAGAAAAAACACTTAATGATTGATATAAAAGGACAGTGCTGTTCTGAAACACGTACCAGCACAGAACTCGCTTTTCATTATTTTAGTATTTTAAAATTAAGAATGGTATTGTGACATACTGCCTCTAAATGATACTCCAGAGTACCTGTGGAACACTGTGTTGAATATTTTTTTCAATAAAGCAGAAGTCTGCCTTGATTTTTCTGCCTAATTAATTTGTGCATATCAAAACGTTATCTTCAGAGTAGGCAAATTAGAAGTATACAATTGATCCCTGTTAGAATATAAATGTTCTTTCAAACATACTCAAGTTTTTAATTCTATTACCAAATGTATTACATAAATGTTTAAAACTAACCCTCTGTGTTGAGGATGAGTCCTGAGAGCCATGGAAGATTGAATTCTTTGGGGCTTGTTGGAAATTAAACCTCTGTAATTTAAATTGTGTAAACTTTTACGTTAAAATTACTTCTGTGTTTCAAGAAGGTGAATCTCTTTAGGCTTTCTTACTGACTGTTTGAGATTATGAGGGTCTGACACAGTACCTTTTACTGAGAGTTTTGGCATTGCAATCTAATTTTCTGCAGAGTACAGCAAGCTCAACTAATTTAATAAGGATTTTGGAAAGTGGTTATTTTTTAGAAGTTCTGGTTTTGAACAGTGTTTATAGTCATACAAAATACATGTGCATAGCATTTTTGACTGCATGATATATCTGTAGCTAATTTTTTTTCTCCCATTAATATGTCCTCTCTTAGTGAGCTAAATGATCAGACACTGATTATGATACTCATTCCTCCTTCAAAATCTTCTCTAAGCACAAACTATATGTTACTAATCAAAAAGATATTTCATTAGTTTTAGAATTTTTAAATTATTCTTTCGGAAGTGGGAGCACCGCCAGTATAATAATAATAAAATGATAATTTTATAATCTAATTGCTTTCACCTGTTAAAATAAGTAAAATACATGGTGGTGGAAAATATGTGTGCCTAAGAATGGAAAATAGTTGCACATATACCCTGAAGTATAGGACTTTTTCTTTTCTTTTTTCTTTTTTTTTTTTTTTGTGTCTGAGGGAAGTCTCTGTCTGTTTTGTACAGCTACGTCCTCTCAAAAGTCTGTGTGGCTTTTGAAAGCCAACGATTTTGCAACGTACAATATTTCAGACGAGCAGCTACTGCCGAGTAATGAGGCATGGGAGCAGCTGGTATTGGTTTATTTCAGAAGCTTTGTGTCTGATTCTATTAGCCTACCTACAGATATAACTGCTCTTTCCACTGCGATCTAAACATTGAACAAGTAATTCATAATTTTAAAATACTTAAATGATCATTTTTGCATTTTGTTTGAAGTTTATTGTGTGAGGCTAATCAGTGGTGAAGTAAATAGTGAATATGCTACTAAAAACTAAGGCAATTCTTAACTAAGCAAAAGAACAGGAACTTTTATAGAAAGAAAAGATGAATGTTTGTCACTGAACCCTACTGAATCTAAACAAAGAAAAAGATTACCTAATAGTCTTGCAATGCATTTGAAGTACAGTCTGCTATTTGTTTGGGGAGTTCAATGGAATATATGTCTTAAAATATTTCAACAGCAGAAGCGGTGTTTTCCAGTGGGTAGATCTTAACATTACTAAATTATTGTATCTTTTTTCCCTAGTTAAGACTCATTATTATACTGTAAGGCAAAATAATGGAAGCTTTTTCTACTTGCCTGTGATGCATTTTAGAGCTAATTTGTACTAATGATGAATTGCCTTGTAGGGAATTCTATGCTGGTTTATTATTATTTATATATTATCTACTCAGTTTGTGTTAGTTAAGTGAATAATAACACTATCATTAAAACTTAATTCACATTTTAATTACAAAGACTTAGTGACAGAGAGCTGACTTACAGAGACAGTCAAATTTCACGAAACAAATTTTACCCCATGCACAAAATAAGTAATTAAAAGTGAGAGTTGAAAATACTATACTTTCCTTATACTAAAAAAAAATTATATTTTTGGTATACCAGTTGGATAATTGTTCTCTTTAGGTTGTCAGTACTTTTTTGTCACCACAAGTGGACACTGAATAGATACAATGGAGTGGACCAAATATTTTTTTAGACATTAGCACAACATGAAAGTGATACTTTTCATAGAGGTGGAAGGCACTATAACTGGTGTGGCTTATTTTTTTATTTATTATTTCCCTATTCTGTCATCTAAAAATTACTTTAAAAAAAGTTGTATTTATGGTCCATCTAAACTCAGATGAATTGCATGTACCAATTAATGAAATATTGTATGATACTTATAATAATAAATATAGAGTTTAAGATTTAAATATATCTATTTGGAATATAAGTACATATTACTTTTTAAGACTATTTCTTCAGTACTCTTAATTTTTCAGATACGTTAGTTAACCTGACTAGTTTTAAGGTGAACATGAATCAGTTTATAGAGGAAAATCTACATCATGGTTACCTATGAAAACAGTAGGTTTGAAGGGGGAGATGATCCTTACTATTCTCTGTCCCTAACACTTTGAGTTTAGGATAATAAACTACTATTTCAAATATCTAATATGTGAAATTAGTAATATTTTTTGCTTGTTTTTGGTAAAAAGTAACAAAATTCCTTTTCCGACTTGATTAAGCAGGGCAGTTACATGTACTTTAATTTAGTTTTCAGTCAGAGTATAATAAAACCTCCAGTACACCATAATCTGTGATTGTCAACACTTTATGTTAAAGTAGTGAGTAATTTCTGCTCAGCAAAGTAATTTCACAGAATTTTGTTCAGCTCACTGTACTCAATCAGCACTTCCAGAGCTTAAGTTTCTCTGTATGATGTACTGCTTGTGGTCTTAGTGACCTCTGGTTTAAAGTCCTTAGCCCTAAGTCTGGTCACCCAGTGTTGATTGGTTTTGGCCTCATTCCACTGTAGGTGGTTTCAATAAATTCTCTCAGGCTTTATGACAAAAATCGTTCATAAAGTAATTGGGAGATTTCCTCAGAGCACTCTACATCAAAGGATGCTTAATTGTCCCAGCCATGCAAGAAGAAAAACAAGATGTGAAGTGCTCAGTTTAATTAGGGCACAACTTTATTAACTCAACTGGGAGCACTACCCGGCAATAAATGCAGGTCATTGTTCTTTCCTTGATCACTTGTGGTTTTGGAGGACTGCTGTTTGCTTTCTTTTGCCAGCTCCAGTGATGGGACCTCATGGTTCTTCCCTTGTACAAGGACTAAGTTAGGGAATATGGGAAATAGGGATTTGTCCCTTAGGTATCACATATAAAGGGTCACACAGCTTTCCCTTGCCTGTCCAATGACTTTCTCATGACTCCTTATTTAAGACAAATATTCAGGGCAAAAAACCTATTCAGAAAAAAGTTCTACTAATACTATTTTGAAAAGGATATTCATGCAGTAAAAGAAAGAAATGGAATGTTATTTTAAGAGCATGAAGATGGGCATCAAAAATGCTCCCATGTGTCTGTGCTGTTTTCCTCAGCATATCTTAAAAGCAGTACTTTTCTGCTGGTTCCTTAAGATATTCTATAAGCAATTTAAGTGATTTTATACATGACAGATGTAGCTAAGCTCCAGTGCAAGGCAAGGTTGCACTTTGCAGCACATAGAGCAATGCAGTGTATGAGCTGAGTTTCTCCAGACATGGTGAATGAGGTGACTGATACTTCTGAGAAGAAAGCAACTACTTTGGAACACTCAGGTGATACAAAAGGCCTGTATGGGACTTGAGTTTTCAACTTCTCAAGTTAGCTCATATTGAATATCCTATCAGGTTTTACTACCTCCACAAAGAAGAAATAATTTATCTACAATTACAAGAGCTCTTCTACCATGAAAAAAACAAATTTTACCTGTTCTTAAAAAGGATACAAAAATTAAACTTCCTGAAGATATTCCTGAGCCCTTTAAGAAGACAAAGTGCACCCTCTGAAGTGGTACAGATGTGCCCTTAGCATGCAAGGAACTTTCCACATTCTACTTTTAATAAACAATCAAAGTCTTTTAGCAAATGCTTTCTATAAACCCAAAGTTTCTAATTAAAAGTTTGTTTTGTGGAAGGAACTCCAGGTGGTATAATTAGTGAAATATATTTTAATGATAAATCTTCCTTGTCCTATTTTTTCTTAATAACAAAAGATGTCCTATGCATTTGAGATGCTCCCTATGGGTTGTATATAAGAGCTTGGTTAATTAGCTAATCAACTTACCCACCTTACCTTTTTAAATGTGTCCTGTTTCACAGGTGTAATCTCAATTTTTATTTGGGATAGAGGAGATAAATAAAGCATTTAGTGCTCACCCTAGTCTGCACAGAAAGAGAAGATTTTGAGCTGTCCTTTGAATGTCAGTTTCTTAAGGGGGAACATCAGACATGGTTCTCAGCCTCTGGTCAGACTGCTCCACCTTCAAGCTATCCCTGTGTCTTGTACATTCCACTATTCCAAAGCAGAATAGCCTAGATGCTGTAGCATGACTAAAATACTGTTACCTCTCAGGGTTTCTTAAAAAAACCCCACTTGCAGGCTCTTAAGGCTCCCTTTTCCTACACTTGTGATTTATTTGGGTTTCTCTTCTTTTTTTTTAAAGTTGCAGTGAATACATGGGTTTTATCGAACTGGATTTCTGTCTTTTCCTTGGCTTTATTTTGGCTCTATAGTTCCAATAGTTTTGACTATTTTATTCTAATATGTGGTGGGCAGTGACCAAACTCAAAACTGTTCCGTGTTCTTCCTTTTTACATTCTGTCTAAAAAGATTTTTAGTTTCTGTTCTAGGTGTTTGACTGTGGATAGAATTTCTTTCAAGGAAGTTAACTAGTAACCAAACATTTGGATTCAGTCTTGGATTTACTGAAGTTATTCCAAACATTGACAAGCGAGGGATTATTCTAGCAGTTTGGGTTCCCAAAACACCTTCCAAAATGGAAGATAGCAAATAGTAATTGCTGCAAAGATATATCTGGGAGTAAGTGTTGTGTGGTCAGTGTTGGTGAGTGTAGTCATATGAAAGAGGTGGTAATTATGTGCCCCTATCTACCTCCTCTAGTTTCTTCTCCCTCTCTTTGTTATTCTGCAGTATCATTCTCAAAGTCCCTCCTGTAAACAATGGGTTTCTCTGAACACCCAGAGCAGTGTAATGCTGACCAACATTATTGCATTTCTACCTGTTTTTTCCCACAGTGCAGTCCTACTGACTGCATTCTCCTGAAATCCTAAATCATATATTTTAATCTAAGATTTCTGGCATCTTTGTCCTTTGCTAAGAAAAAGAACAAAATTAATTGTAAAATCGGTTTGATCACCACCTGGAGTTTCTAGCTGCTTTTGAATTTTATTAGATAAGTAATCTCTAAGTATTCTGCAATATGTGTATAGCTTACAAGGTATTTGTGGCTATTTCACTCAATTCCTTACCATTGATGCATTGGACTCAATGCATTTACAGAAGGTAGTATTTTGTATTTTATTTTGTGCTAATCTACTGTGAATAAGGGATATGCATTGCTCTGTGTTGCAGAGCAGTACCTTTTTTTTCTTGAGGCTTTATTTCTCCTCCAGATATGCACTAGCCTTATTTCTTCTGACTGGGAAAAGAGCTTCTGTCCCTATAAACACTCTTGACATGAATGGAGTTACGGCTATTCCTGTCATGTCTGGTATTCCCAATTTACCCTATGCTTCACTGGTTTACGAAGACTTCTACCAGCTGCTTGGGTAGAAAAAAAAAACCGGTAGTAGTTTCTCCAACAGTATCTCTGAACCAGTGGTGATTTCCCTTCCCCTCCTCGGTTTTGTAATATCAGTACAACTTCTTTTCTTGATCTGGATAAAGGTAAGATGCTTTCCCTCTTATTTCCCCCTTCTGTAATTTTCTTTTCTGACACAAGTAGAGTCATAGAAGAGAAGGAAAAGATGTTACCTCATAGGCTTTCCTTAGGGTGAAGGATGTTATAATTCAGGCAAAGAGAGGCCTCTGTCTTTTCTGCAGTTCTGCATCAATGCTGGTGAGCCCCTTACAGTTGACAAACACTGCTCACAGTATCAAAGAGATACATTACCCACAGTAGAGAAGCTTTAGGAAAAAATGAATGTCCAAGAAAAACCTGGTTACATAGAAAAATTTCTGCAGCGGTGCTCTGCCAGTATATAACACTGCTCAAAAACCACGGCAGTACTGAATATCTGATTGTCTTCAGTCTTTGCCGCTTTTGGGTAGTTTCCAAGATGAAACTCAAATTCATTGAAATGCACCTCAGATATTCTTTGTAACTTTTTCAATTTTAACAGGAGGTAAAAAATCAAATTTTTTTGCTAATAAGCTCTTAGTATTTATTCATTTAGCATTGTAATTCTGGCAGCTGGATTTTAATATGTTTATAGAAATTTTGGTATTCTAAGGTATAGAAACCAGTCTTATTAAAAAAAAAAATCCACATTCATGTTATCAATGGAATCCACATTAAACCTGATATCTGTGTGGCACAGCAATTGTGGCACAGCCTCTATTTTGGTGGGTACATTAACAATGCCTGTATCTTCTTTCTCCATTAAACTTGGAGCAACTTCAGTTGGTGGAAGCTCTGTCACATTTGGAGTGGCCTAGAAGGCCTAGAAGACATTTATCATTGACTGACATGCAAAATGATTGTATTGATCTTCTCTTACAAAACTGGACTAATAAAGTAACATATTAATCTATGTTCCCCTTTCTTAAAAAATAAGTTTAGCTCTATGAAAAATGAGGATGCATATTTAAATAAGGGAAACAAGAAAAACTGCTTACAGGTTTTCACATGAGAAAAATTTGAGATAAACTTCATTGTTTTAGGTATAAGGGATCTGGATAGTAAATTCTTGAAATCTACTAATATTAACTCTTGTTAAAAAGAAATTCAGGAGTATGTCACTTTTCTGAACAAAGAAAGGTTAATTGGAGCAGCTTCCATATGCAGACCTGTCAGACGTATATAGAGCAATTTCTTTGTGTTTTCAATGCATACCATTTTTAATTCTTGTTTACTCATGTTGTCCAGCTGACAACCCTGAATGCATCTTGAATAAGGTTCAGAGCTCAGAGTGAAGCCCAGTCATAGATGTCTGCACTTGTAGTAGGTGGCAAAGTTTCGATTTGTGGTGAATGTAGCTCCCACTTGAATCGGAGACAACTGGAGAGTGATTCTGCTTGCCCTTAGATGAGTGTCAAGAGTGGGATTTGTTTGCCTAAACAAGCGTTTCTAGAGATGCCTTTAGATACCTGAGATGTCCACAGAGGGTTAGCAGATCTAATGGGAGACCTTTGTCCCCCTAAGCTGGCAGCTAAAAATTGGTCATGATATCCTAGGTCACCTAAAATAACAACAGTTAAAATTTAGGCAACTAAGTACCCTTGTGAATGGGTTCATTTCTCTCTAGACTCCATGAATTGTACAGATTGTAGAAGAAAGCACAGATTCTTCTTGTTTGTAATAAATTATTAGAAACTAAACATACATGTTAGGACCTAAATTTAATGTGAAGCTAAATCCCACTTTTGTACTTCTCTTTGAAAATACTAAGCCCAAATAATAAAGTCATTTTTTTTCCCCCTGGTATATAAGTGTATTTTAAATCTAAATTGTTAGATTAGTTATTGTTAAACTGACAAAACACGTTAGAGGCATTTCTCCATGATGCATAACTAAGGTTAATCTATGAAAAATAGATGAAAAAGATGCAATTTGGGCATCAATTTTTATTGTGATAAAGTGAAGAAATGTTAAGGAACAATGTCTTTTTTTGTTCTAGTTGTAATGGAAGGTGGTGCAATCTCAGATTGAATTTTTAGGCAATTGCCGAGAAATACTGAGTTTTAAAGACAATCTCTGGACTCCACTTACCTTTGGTAGGGTCAAATACCACTTTCTGATGAAGTTCTTTAAAGCAGCATAAAGGAAGCTTCTATATCACCTCATCTAGACTTTTTCCTAGATAGGTTCCTGACCTTTCTCTCCCATCTAAAGGAATTGAGGTGATCACGTGTGTTCTTAATCTCAATGGCCAGCTTCAATACATTGCCATATACAGTAAGAAAAAGGGAGATATTTCCTGTTCCTTTTTGATTTTGTAAGATTTTATTTGCCTCTTCCTATTACAAAAAAATGTGGACTGTAAGCAATTGAAGTTATTTCAGAATCTGTGCAGAAAGCAAATAAATAATGGTAAGGAGAGTGAGAGGAAATGTGATCATGACTCCATATTGTTAACATAGCTAACATATGGCCAATCTGTTTTAAAATAACTCTTTATTTTAATCTTTTAATAGATATCCTCTTTAGATTTTAGCATTGGGCAAGAATAATTTTGGGTTGGTGATACAAATACATTTTTCTGGAATGGTGGTTTCTCACTTTTGTCAATGTAATTTCTAAAGAAGGGAGGTTCCACTATTCCCTGTTTACAGATTATGAAACATGACTTCATTTATCTGGAATAATGTGCTAGCCACATCATTTCTCCACTGTTTGGAAAGCACCTAGCACACTGTGATTGCATTCAGGTGTAAATAATTTTGTAATTTATAATCTCAATCACAGATTGACAGAATATTCTGAGTTGGAAGGGACCCATAAAGATCGAGTCCAGCTCTTAAGTAAATGGCCCATACAGGGATTGAGCCAACAACCTTGGTGCTACCAACACCGTGTTCTGTTAACATTGTATGGAATCTTTGAATCTGATGCTATGTAGGGGTTGTTCCACAGTCAGTAGCAGTTTGACATACTTAGTATATTTTGGTACTTCACCCCAAAAAAAGGAATTCCAGTTCACAAAGTCATGGATAGTTCAATCAATAATTTACCGATTAAAGGAGTATATTCTGGGGACATATCTAAGAATTGTGACCACTAATACACGTTAATTTGTAAATAAATTAATAGCAGAGACTTATAAATTATTTCAAAAGAAGGAAGCACTGTCTGTCAAACAGTGTTAGCAAAGAGGACTTTTACCAATATAATGGGTATTAATTTGGTCAAAAAAGAGGACGTTTGTTTTAATCAACTGGATACCACACTGTCCTTCAAGATGGGCCAAATGCCATTCAGGTTGCGTTCTCTGAGATACGTGTTAAGGTGCTAGATGCAGGCTTACTCAGTTAGACCTGTTCTGTGTTAGTTATTGCTTTTTCACAACTTTAGAAACGACAGTAAGTAAGGCTGGAAGGGACTAAAAGTCATAGAAACTCTAGAATGAATGACTCAGATGGGAAGGAAGAGGGAGACAAGAGGGAAGAGAGGAACTAGAAGTGAACGTGAAACAATGATTTATATTAATGTGTTCTTCAAAATTAATTCAAAGGGCTTTTTTCATAGTAAAGAAATAACTGGATTAAAGATCAGACTAAGGGAAAAGCAGAGTGGGAAAACTGGGCAAAGGGGGAGAATGACATTAAAGAGAATGCAGGCAGTGTAAGAGAAAATAAAATGAATTCTAGGATCAACAAACAATTTGAAATGTATAAACAGAACTCTAAATAGGAGATAAGACAGAGGTAATGAAGTAAAATAATAGAAATACTACAGATTAACTTGAGATAGAATTTCTCATTTGTGTACTATAGACTGCACACAATTTGACGTGTCTGGTTTAGAACAGTGTAACTTGGGCTCTGAAGGGCAGCCATTGCTCTCATGACTCGGTTAAAATAGTTGGATGTTCTTGGGCAGGCAGGTGGTTTTGCATATTATTTTTCAGGGTAGCAGGTAATCCCCCCCAGTTTTAATATCAGAGCATTTATTCTTGCATCTCCAAGCACATCTCAGCTTTTGACAAAATACAGTCATAGTTACAATATTTGATACATCATTTTTTGAAAGACCAATACTGGCTTTTAAGTAGCGTCAACTGGATCAATGGTCAGGAGAAATTTTTTCTATCGCTACCTTCTATTATATGACATCAGTTAGAGCTTGAATGTCATGGAATATTCAGCTGAAGGGTCTAATTAAAGTCTCGTATAAATATTTGTGCAGTGTAATGCAGTGGTACGTGTCACTATTTTAACAATTACTGTAAACCAAGCACATAGGATTTTTTTTGAGAATACCATTCTTTCAGAATACATCAGATGTATCCAGCCTTAACTTCAGTAAGGTTCTGGCTATACTGGGACTTCTTCCTTTAAGATGCATCTATCCTTCCTCTCCAATCCCCAAACGGGTAAGCAGTGTTTCCCTGTGCATTTCTGTTCCACTCTGGAAAACACACAGGTTTGGAATGTAACACATTCCCAAAACAATCACAGGGAGAAGCAGTCAGGGAGGCAGGTGATATTCAGGGCTCAAGTTTCTGTTCCCTCTTTGAAAAAAAGCAGGAGACCAAATAGACTTAGACATAGGATGGATCATACATTTGTAAATCGAACACAAGGGATGCATTTTTAGTTTAGAACTTCCTGACCTTATGAGCTGAACAACCCAAGATCTGCCAACTCTTCCTCTATGGTAGAGGAGAGAATTTTGCTGGTGAAAAGAAATTATATGACTTAATATGGTTTAAGAATAGAAGGAGAATTAGTTAAGAATTGTAGATAAGGAAATATTTGTTGCAAGACATGCTGCAGAAATAATTAGAATAAAATATGAAAGTTAGGGAAAGGATAAAATTTGTCTAAATTATTCTACAAGGTGTCTTTGTTCAGACTGAGTTCTTTGGTGATGGAGTCTCTTGCTGTGGCTCATAGAGTGTCTGTATTAGTGGGGCTTCTCAGCTGATGCTTCCAGCCACTTGTAGTAAAACTAATGATGAGAATGAAGATAATAACATCCTGTTTGCTCTCATCCATAGTTAGTAATAGAATGAATAAGCTGTTCAGTCAGTGTATGTGATGTTGTAGTTACTTTGTTGTCAATGCTGTTTTACAGATGACTTTCACGATGGGAGTAACTAATCTTAACTAACCTCTTGAAAGTTTTTCTAACAAGCAAAGAAAACTTTTTTTTTCTAGCTCCTCATTTCATGTATTTCCTATACCTTTATATTTCTTAATTAAAAAGTTGTTTTCCTCATCATGTTGGTGACCACAAAAAGATCAAATCAGTTCCTTCCCTCTCATTGAATGAGAGAGTCCACATTCACCTTCTAAATTTTATTCTGAGACAATATAAAATTTTCAGTTTAATGAGACTGATAGGGCTATTTCGTATTTTTCATGCTCTGTTTAATCCTTTAGCATGAAATACTCTCCGGTGTTATCTGTGGTGTGGGCTGAGAGAACAGAGTGCAGCCAATGCTTTTTTCTGATGCATACTGCTGGTATTCTGACTGGGAGAAGTATCTCTGAGGAAGTTCTTCACTGCTGAGTTTCACACAAATGGGAGATGCTTGGGTGTAGTCACTTGAGTTAACCCAATGCAGGTGTGAATAAAAACTTGCATCTGAGCCACCATGTCCTTGTTAGCTCTGACTGTATTGCTAAGGCATGGGAAATGTTCTTTACGCTACAGTGAGCTTAGTTGTTCGCAGTGAACTGGAGGAGAGCCTTCATGTACTTCTGAGCATACGCAAGACTGTTCCTGGATCGATGCTGTCAGATTGGTTGCAAGGGCCAAGAGATTTGCCTGGCTCTTTCACAGGAAGCGAAGTATTCATTTTCTGAAAGAGATTTATTTACTTTATCTCAGCCCCATCCTTAATGAGTCTTGTATTTTTATGGCAACTTTCCTACAGCAAAAGTATTCCTCATGTTCTAGTCCATCACTATATGTATCTATGGATACTCAGTTACTGTACAACTGCTACTGTGCCTTTTTTCAGTTGTTCAGTTTCCTCACAGATGGGTGATGCCCTTTGGCATCTTGCCACTTATATCCGTGGCATACTAAACCAATCTAGTGTTTTCTTCTAGGGCTGACACAGCACCCATCACTCAGCATCTTTATGTAGTGCTATTTTGATAAAACAGCTTTGTTTTTGAACATAAGGTTTAAAGGTGATTGCACTTACCTAGATGGAGGCATGGGTTCATCTCCTTGGAGGTGGCTGTCTGAAGGGTCTACTGTCAGTCAGTGACCAAAGAGAATGAATATGTCAGCACCTCTTACTTTGGGGTCATATTTGTTTGCATTCTTGCCATACTTACAGCATTTGGTGTGTTTCAAAGCCTTGAGAAAAATCATGCAGTCTGTCACTGAGGTAGATGGCCATTACCCAAGTCTTGTGGGTTAACATTTAAATTTGTGTGATGAATGGGTTATGCTTGGACACCATGACTGCTAATCATCTCTGAAAATCAAATCCAGATTTTTTTCTGTCAGTGACCAACATCATGGCTCTTGTGTCCCAGTCCAGTGTTGCATCCTCAGGCTGAACATCAGTATGTGAAGGTGGGGGGTTTCCGGGAGGGACATTAAGGAACAGAGACACTTTCTTTGCCTGAGAAAGACCCAGAGGAAGAGAGTTGCTTGCTACCTGTATGCATCCAAATATATTTTTGCTCCTTTCTCCTCTTTCTCTCACTTTATCCCTCTCTGAAATTGCTAAGATACTAGCTAAAAACAGCTAACACGATCTAGAAGCATTTTGTGTACTAAAAAATAAACCCCAAATACTAGTCAGTGAGCGGGCTGATCTTACAGCTGAGTCTTTCAAGCAGGTTGTGCAGCCTGCAAGGATCCCTTTTCAGGACTGGAGGTTTTGCAGTTAAAACTTCTCTGTTAGGAAAAGTTTGCCTGCTTAATAAAGTGAGGTTTTGGTTTTTTCATGGTTGGTTATTTTTTTAATTTGAGAGCAGAAAGAAAATTTGTTGGAAGTGTGAGGAACAGATTGTAAATACATGAAATATGTATTTTTATTACTGCATTAAAGCTGCCTGTGCAGGAGGAAAAAAAAACAAGAAACGGAATTGAAGTATTTTTTATTCTTAATAATAAAAGTAATCACCTTCAAACAAAATCTACAGAGAGTATATAATGTACTTTGAGAAAGACCTGAAACCACATTTTTATTTACAACCTTTGTTTCTTTTCCTCTAGCTTTGTTGATTTCTTCAAATAGCATATTTTCCCTTAAATGCTTTTCAGTGGATTTGCAAAAGTTATTAGTCAGGTAATACACTATAATTGTTTAGTATCTTTAATGTCATACTAAAATCATAATACTCAAGTATTACATATTTCAGATAGTGAGAAAGAAAACTGTGCAACTGTGCCAAGCTTAGGAAAACAGGATTCTTATAAACAAATTGTTAGAGGAATTAAGTTTCATATCTGAATAATTTTGTTCTGAAGTAGAGCTTTACTTCAAAAGTATGACAGGGATGACATTTTCCTGACTAGAGAAGGAAAAAATGCATGTTCTAAAACTGTTTCCCCCATCTTTTCTTATGCAGAGGTCTTATCTGTGGTTTAATGGGTAAACTTACTGTGAAGTATAGTTGCTTGTTTAACTTTACCCCTATTCAAGTCTTTGATTTTGGCAGGTTAGTTAATTCAAATAAAATTTGTGAAGTTAAGCACTTTCAAGAAGAGGCATAGGAGAACCTAATTTAACCTAGAGTGTCTCTTTTATTCTTCTGTTATTCATTTGAAGTGCCCTATCAGCTTGAACTGGCCAACTTCAGTCATTTTTACCCTTTTATTTTTTTCTCTAATGTAAACTGAAATTCCCTGCTGTTCGTGGTATTTTAGTGTTTAGCATCATTTAATGAGCAGGTATCATTAAACTTAAAAGGTCCTTTTCTGTATATATCTGATTAGTTAGTGAAAGAATCAAAGAATTCCTCTAATTTATCTTTGCTTCCTTGTTATATTTTGATGTTGGCCCATTTTACGTTTCAGTGCCTTTTTATGAAATATGAAATTGTAATTTTGGTGTGAAAGTAGGACAGAAAGTGGAAAAAATCTTCGGCACTGCTAAGATGTTTAAAGTAGTATATCTTGTTTACTAATTAACTAAGATAATGTGGTTTATTTTGAACTTTTACTCATATAAATATGTGTGTTTCTACACATAGAAATATTATAAAATAGGTAAATATTCTAATGTAAGTATTCATTATCTGTACTTTGCCAATATACTTATTAACACGTCAGTAACCTTTGGAGCTGGGTACACATAAATTCGGCACAAAATTCTTCCTTCCTTGTACATCCAAAAATCCTACTGAACTCAGTATTGAATTTTAATTTTTTGCAAATACAAGATCAGGGTCCAGTTAGTTGATGATACAAACTCTGTGCAATGGAAAAACTGAAAATGATCGGTTATCAAGATGCTGTACATGTTTGTATATTTAGGCTTGGGCATTTTCAAAAAAGCAGTAAGGAAAGGTTATTTGATTTATAACATTCATTTTCCAGTATTTTACACTTTAAATCCTTCTCGAGAAGAAAGTACAATTTATGATTTGACTGTCATAACTGAAGGCTCATGTGCTCTTCATTTGAACAAGGGTTTGCTGGACCAGGACCACTGTTTATTCTCTCAGTTTGTTCTCTTAAGATCTTAAAGGTCTAAATGATTTAATCAATACTGAAATGAATCATTTCCGTTACTGAGATATTTGCCTAAGGTAATTCATCATTTGATATAGATATTACCATGTTTTAAACAGTGACAGCTATGGTAATTGATTAATGCAATCCAATATACCATTCCAGTTTCCATTTCCCATTTTTGATGTGCTAAAAAATATTCCAGCATTTTGATTTTCGTCTTATTTTCTTTTATGAAATAAAATCTGGGAGATAGAAACACTGCGTGAAGAAAAAATAATGAGGGTTGAATGGAAGTAAAGGTCAGATATTATGTAGAAAGTTGCAGATGGCACTGTATGTCATTAACATTGCTAACGTCTAAAAAGATGTCACAGTGCTGCCTACTGGTAAGATGTAGTAGTATTAAAGCATTAAAGTCAACGTAGGGAAATTGAGTGTGTGCATGTGCCATATCCTTTATTTTAACAACAGCGTTCTCTAGTTTTTTAAGCCCTGGTAAGTATTGACAAGATCCATGGTTTTACATCAGGATTAATAACACATTCTTACATGCATCACTTGAATGGAAACCGGATGCGCAAGATAAGAAGCCTAATTATTTTTCATCGATATTTTTAAAATTCTGTCCTAACATAATTGTATTCATTCTGAATTTTTTTGTAGGAAAATTACTTATATGATCTATAAATTGTTCTTGTTAATAATGGTGTCCTGCTTAGAAATAAGATGCCGAATGAAAAAACAGTCTTTCATGTTACTTTTAAAGACTCGCCTTGTAAAATGCAAAAAACGCTACCTTTTTAATAGTAGTAAAGAAGAATACATAGCAGGTGCAGATCTTCTCCAAGAAAATAAAATAACTTTCTAAAAAACTCAGTGGTTTTACTTACAAAGGTGGAAAAACTGAGACAATGGATCATAGAGGTTAAATTTTTAAACTTTGGTGTCTGAAGTTAAACTCTTGTATTTGTATTAATGTGTTATTTTCAAAAGTACGGAACTGTTTCGCCCCTTTGAGAATGACAACCTTTTGTTGAGATATCTAGGGGAATTATGAAGTTGCTACTAGGTGTGTGGTTTCAAAACAGGATGACATCCACACTGTAGCAAAATTGGGATATAAAACTGATGGCAGAACTTAGATCTTCCATATCCATGTCTTGAGATGTTATTAATTATAAATGCAGGCCAATTATTTGCTTACATTGATGTAAGAGGCACTTATTTTTCTCTTAAAAAAACCCCCACAATTATTTCAGATTTAATAAATGGATGCTTTTTTTGGACAGTCTTCCTGTTTGAAAACACTCACAAAAGCAAAAGACAGGGGCCAGAGAAAGAGTCTGGTATCCCTATGGTAAACTGCTTTACTCCAGCAGTGAGGAGCTGGTAATGCTGAGGAGTTCTCACATCATACATAGTCATTCATATGCATGGCTCCTTCTTCCCTGATGCAGGGCCTCTTTCTTGTGTTGAAATACCTTCCCTGGGAAGACTGTAAGCCAGGGCTGCCTGCAGGAGCTTGGTATCAGTTATGGAGATGATTCAGGGAGCTAATGATACTTGTGGCTAATTATCTCGTGCCACCTTGTCCTTGATTATCTTCAAAAAAAAGGAAGAGATGCTACAAGGAACTAATTCTGATATCATCTACCAGGCTTCCACTTGAGGCATCTGTTGATATAACAGAACTAGTTCCAGGAAAGATGCTCTTTCTACTTTTAAAATAAACTATTTGGTTCTTGCTAATTAATAATGACAGTTTATTTAAAACATGTAAATGAAGGATGTATATGGCTGATAATGATGCACAACTTTCTAGAGAGTAGCAGAAATGTAGGTATTTTGTAACTTCATAATTATCAGTGAAATGTGAACACATAATTGTTAGAACAGGATGCTTGAGCAAATATTAGTAACCTTCCAGAGGCAATTTTTACAAAAAAAGGGTCATTATGTACCATGCAGAGTACCAGTCCTGGTTCACTTGTACATGTTTCATGCATCTCATGCCTGACTAGCAAAGATACTGCTGTATGCCCTACGATACATGTTATATTTCAGATACAGTTTTACATGTAAATATCTAGGTCATCACTCAGAGGCAATACTTTTCTTGAAACAATAATGTCACCCATACAAAGAAAATGGAGTTTAACAAATTTTTGATTTCTACTGAGAGCAAAAGGGACATGCCTTTTTCACTCCAACCACTTCTCCACCTTCCTCCTCTAAGTGAGATTCCAGCCTTAAGGGATAACATTTGTTAAATGCAGCCAATAAAACTTTAGGATCACATTTATGTTTGATTAGCTTTGGTCTTTTATTTCTTATAATTTCATCTGACTGCCAAATTTAAGCAATTGAGCCCCATGACAAAAAGAATTCAGTACATCATAACATATTGACTGAGAAAGCATTAATAAATACTGTATAACATTATTATCCTTGTATCCTAAGCAGGCATGATAGAAAAACTGCATTTGCATTGTTGTAGTCATTTTTGCATTGTTCTTGCAGAACGAATACAGCAAGAAAAATGTCATTGTAGATTATGTAATAAAATGTCTGAAACTGTAATGTAGCCATGTAAAAATGCAGTTTACTGTGATGTGCTGTAGCATAATGCACAACAAGTAGATAAATTATTGTTAAAATAGATTTAAAATCCATTCTAATATATGCTTAGCTTACAGAGTGGTATTCTCTTCCTTCATGCCTTAAAACCCCAAAGTGGAAGGTCCAAAAAGCTGTCAGTCTCATTTGTTTTCCATCAAGAGTATTGAGATGAATTAAGTTTGACTCAAAAAAACTTTAAAACTTCTCTTTCACATAAACTACATTTAGGGATGTTCAAGACAAAGGTTTCTACCTGCTCTTCTTATGGAAGAAGCGGAGATATCCAAAATCAGAAGAGGATAGAGTACTGCAAACTACTTTTTGAACTTCTTATCCTTATCTCAGTGCTATTTTCTTAAATGATCATCTCTTTCACTTGGCTGTGGTTTTGTGGGTGTGAATGTTTCTCATATCTTCCAATGCAAGGGTAAGCCCATGATCTACCAACTAGATAAACATCAATTTGCATGAAGGTTTGTGACCATTGCAGGATAACTGATCAGGTAGCTACATTGAAAGATCAAGTGATGGTCAAGTAGATGAAGCTTATCAAAAAGGCCTAATGGGAAATCACTTGTAGATAAGAAAGAGCACCCTTTTGAGGAGGTAGAGAGCTTCAGGATGGTTTAGAACACGAGAAATTACTCAAGAACGTTGGAAAGTACTAAGGAAGGAAATGTGTGCAAGTGTTTTTTATTTCTCTGGCAGCTATGTTTTCTAGTGTTAGATGGGTTTTTTGAGTGAAGTAACAAAAGGCTCATCACTAGGATGAGGCTTGGTTTCACCAGGATGTCACTGCAACTGATTTTTGTGCTATGTCTGGACTATTGATAAGATGTATCCGAGATCATACCCGTGTATGGAGTCCCACTGCATAGAACAGCTGATGTCTATGGTGTAAATTACCTGAGTTTTCAAAGCAATTTGTGGCAAGATCCACCTGCTTACTTGGAATGGTTCCTGCAATGTTCTCACTTCTGAACTGTGCCCGCAAATTGCCTTGGAGAGTGCTAGCTGGCATGAGTGAAAAGCATTTCAAGAGCAGTTTAACAATTTAAAATGTAGGTGTTCATATTCTAGTGCTCAGGAGCGTTTATGGGAAGTATTTGACTTACTGGTACAGATCAAGATGCCAAGTCCCTGGAAGTGGCAGCAAATGGTGGCTTTGGGATTATGAATGGATCCTTACTAACTCCAAAGGAGTTGAGAAATTAGGTAGAGCTAAGCATGATGAGCATTCAGATGAGGGACATCATCCTGGGCTTTCATCTGTTACTACACTTCATCAAACTTCAAAAAGAAAGAATTCCTGTTTGTCAAATTCCTGTTTCACTTGTGAGGCATCTGATGTGTTGAGAACTGTGCAGTGCATCTTTTTTAATCTCTCCTGTAGACGTTCCATTTTTCAAAAGTAATTAAGAGCAGGAACTCCAAGACAAACGGGATACGTTTGTAATGAAAATTCTTAGATGTTACTGTGGGATAGTTGGGGTGTTTCTTATGATCACCTATTAAAAAAAACCCCACAAACCCAAACCCAAACATTATTTTTAAAACCCCCTTGTTTTAAACCCACAGATAAGCAATAATTTCTTAATATTGCAAAATGTTTGAAGAATTGCAAAAGAACTCCTTTTCAATCTCTAATGTGCAATATCTCTTTCCTTTATGAACTGATAAGAAAGAGAACAATCACTGCAACATTTTAACCTATATTTTATAGGTTTTAAATAAGTAGTATTTGATGTATCAGTAAGGATGTATGTCAAATGTCCTCAGTACAGCATTATGAGAAACTTGAGGGGACTAACTATTTGCAGTGTGGCTGGTGGGAATAGTTGGAAGGTTTTAGTTGCAGACATGCTTTGAATATCCTGCTGAATCCGATCATGCCAGGGTAGTAGATATTACATGAGCCACCAAGAGCTATGTAGTTACTTAGATATTCTGTAGCACTTTTATTTGCCATGTCAAACATGGCATTTTGCAGGACTGCACATCACTTGTTCTAGGGCTTTTTCACCGCTTCTCCGTATTTTTGCTGCACTTTCGAAGAAGAGTGCCCATGCAACTGTGTTTCATGCTCAATGCACTGTTCTCCTTAGCTTCTAGGCATAATCCCTGTGAGCTTTGCAGCTCTGAAGGGTCCTATGTGCAATTTGTGAATCAATGACTGCCTCCAGTGTGCAGGGCTATCACAGTGGTGCCTCTCAGCATATGCAGTAGCAGAACTTCTGGCACTTAGGTGACATCTTTTCATCCAGGGATACAAAGCTTTGGATTGCTTTCTTAGACGTAGAGGTTTCAGTGCCACCTGGTATTTCAGGCACTTAATTGCTGGTTTGCAACTTGTCTGTGGGAACTGATTCTGTCTTTCAAAGATGCTTTCAATGTGTTTGTGTTGTACAGTAGAAAGTGCTGTAGTACATACTCATTCTACCTGAGCTAGTAGTGATCCACACGAGTACTTCTACATAGCACAGCTGCATGTCCATGCAGAGACGCTCATTTTGGTATTAATGCTGAAAAGCCCTGCTGAGTTTCTGAGCTCCATTCTGCAGCCTGCTTGAATGCTGATGGTTTGTGTTATATTTAACTGCAGAATGTAGTCAAGCCTTTAGACTTCCAAGTGTGACACTATGGGTTCTGAGGAGCTTCAGTGTTCAAAAAATTTGTCATCTCTTCTGTCAAATAAATACAATTATTTTCTTGATAGAATTACTGATTTGTAGAGAAAAATGAGAAAAAAAAATAAACCAGCCATTTTGTTATAACTTTTGGCAGAGTATTTAATGAATAGTAATCCCAAATAAATTAGAATTCAAAGCTGGTTAGAAGGACTGTAAATAATAATATGGTGAGATAAGAACTGGTGAATCCTGTATTCTTCTGACATGTCCACTCTTATTTAATTAATTATCCAGAGTACTCCTAAACGACATGTTAATGCAGTCCAAGGAAGATACTAATTGGTTAGAGGTGTCAACACTAACAGCACTAAAAGAGTAAGAAAACCTTTCAGCACATGATAACTATCTGTACAGGGATGAGAAAATCAAGATTCTGTCACCATTAAATTAATCTTAGGAAATGTATATGTAACATCATTTGCCATACATTTTATTTTATATCTTAACCATATATAAAGGTATCTGAGTACGAATACAGATCACAATAGAGAGACCAGTCACACAACCAAAAAAATTAGACTATTTTTTCTTCAAAGTAAGTTAATACACTCGAGAGAGAGAAAATTGAAATGCAGGAACCCAGACAAAAGAGACATTGGGGTGAGGAAATGACAGTGAGGCACATTGCACTAGGTCTTAGGCCACCTTGTTTTCATTCCTGTCTCTGCTGCTAGCTTGCTACATGACCTTGATCCAATCAGTTCCTTATTTTATGCCTCAGTTTTTTCATCTGTTAAAAAATGGGGATAATGATACTGACTTGCTGATGAAAAATGCTTTTTAAAATGTGGGTGCCATTATAAGCAGGGTATCAGATCACCAGGTCGGTAGTTAATGGTTCATGAATTCGTAACTATAATGTAAAACTATGTAATTTGTAACTACGATTTACTACAGGTAAAATATTCAATTTAAATCTGAGCCTTGGTTAACCAAAACAAACATGAACGGCTTCAGTTTCAAAAGAGATTTTTTGGGGGGGGGGTTCAAATGACTTTACATATATGTGTAGTATGAATATTAGATTTTGAGATGAAGTGGATGTTTTTTAAACCATGTCTAAAGCAGTTTGGAGCAGATGCTCCAAAGTGTTGTGGTAGATACAGTGTAAGAATGAGAATGAGTTACCAGAACAGTGTTACCTAAGTCGATATAAAGCTACCCAAGTTAGCTGTGAATGATGTGATTTGCATGTCTTGTTGCAGCCCTGTGCAGACTACCCAATGCAGTTTTAGCATAGACTACTGCACAAAGTTTGTCTTGGCTAATATGAAGGACCTGATTGCTGTGTGGAAATTGGAGCAGTGATCTGAGCGCAGGCAGGAAGCCTGGTGTGTCCTTAATTCAGCAGAGCTGCTGTGCTTGCTGAATGAGTGTGAGAGCTGGTCTTGTGCATGCATAGGGAAGTTCTGCAAACACTACTGTCCATCCTTAGGCTGTTGTATGCGACAGCCAGAAATGGCTTGGGTGACATCTACAGTTCTTCAGGATATCCATTAGCAATCCTGGCTGTTGGATCATGGGCTTCTGGTGGAATTGAGGTAGAAAGGGCCCTCTGGAAATGATGGATCACCATGTCCCACTCAAAGCACAATTCAGTGAGAACAGGATGATCAGGGTGTTCCCTAGTTGATTTTGATTCTGACCTGTTGCAATGTCACTTCACTGTGAATGACTTTCCTCTCATCTAATCGGATATTGTGTTGCAGCTTGTGTCCATTGCCTTTTTCTTGTCACTGTGCACCTCTGGTTGCACCCTTCCACACCTTACCTTTGAGGGTCCTTGAAGACAGTAAAGGCGTCCTTACATAGCCTTCCCTTCTGAAGGCTGAACAAACCTACTCTTCTCAAACTCTCCCCTTTCATCATGCCCCTTCCATCTCCCCTAGCACCATAGAAGCACAGAATGAACTAGGTCGGAAAAGACCTTTGAGATCATCAAGTCCAACCTGTGACCTAACCTAACACCTCCTCATCTACTAAACCATGGCACTGAGTGCTACGTCCAGTCTTTTTTAAAAGACATGTGTCCAGGGATGGTGACTCCACCACCTCCTTGGGCAGACAGTTCCATGCTGGAGTCTGGTGGACTCCTCAGAGTCTGTTGGTGTCTTGTGCAGAAAGAAGCCTGTAGCACAGTCGCGTTCAACTGTGTGTCAGGACTCCTCAGACCTTACTCTAAAAAAAATGTTCTGAATCCTGGTGGCTCCTCATCTCCAGGAGGAGGTTCTTACTGCCTGGTTGCAGTGATATTCCGCATGAAGTTCATAATCATCTCATTCCTCTGGCCTATTGAGCTACCTCTAGATAGCAGCCCCATAGCGTTTCCACATGCCCTCCACACCCCCCAGTTTGGGACCATCCATAATCTACTAGGGTGCACTCCATTCTATTGTCCAGGCTGTTGACCAAGATTTTGAACAGTACTGGTGCCAGTACTGATCACTGGAAGGCATCGCTAGTATCTGGCTGCAGTTAGTTTTGATACAGCTCATCTCAACAGACAGAAAAAAGCTGTGTTGGAACAAGCAGGTCTCAGCTGTGTGGGGGCTGATAAGCAGAGCAGAGCTTCCATAGTGAATCTGCAGTACTGTTTCTGGCCCCAGAGAGAGCTCTTCTGCATATCAGAGATTATAGATCTCTCCACAGTGTGATACAGTCTTACCTCTAAGAGGCTGCAGTACAGAAATAGGGCAATTATCTAAAAATGTTCGCATGCATAGACCTCAAAGATATAAGAATAGGAAAAGAGTGTAATATGACATGTAAACAGAGGAAATTACAGAAAAATTTGCCTGAATGTCAATTAGAAATGATTACTGAGAAGCATGTGATTATACAATGGTGTCTTCTGGAAGAATTGTCTGAGTGCTGTATAGTCAAAATCTTTTTTTTTTCTCACATTTGCTGAGAAAGAGATGAGGTGAATCTTTCTATATCATTGTGTTTTCTAATAATTTTGTATGTTTGGTACTTCTTATGTCTGTGGCTGTTAAATAAATTCTTTGCTGCATTGTTACATTCTGGTTTTGTGGGCTTCATACCGAAGTCTCAGCCAGAATAGACTGGGGCTGAAATACATTGAAAGGTGGGATCAGAGGTGAGCTGCTAAACACAGATATGTATTTCAGTCATCCTTATTATATGTCTTTGTTTATGAAATATATTTTCTGGCTTTTATATTCTTATCACAGACTAATCTGAATAGCTTTTTTCGAGATTATATGTAATTTCTAAATCCTAATTTTTTTCTCCCTAATGTGAAAAGGGAAAAGAAAATGCTATTAGTCTGAAAAAGGAGGTTTCTTTTTAATGACTGGACTTGAAACATAAAGGAAATCCACATTTCTGCCCTAATCCTGTAAGAAATCCCATTAGATAGTGGCTCTTGTGAAACTTGTAGGTGATTTAGCTCCTGAGTGTGCTGATCTGATGCTACTTGGGATAGAAATCTCTGTTTGTGAGTTTAATACTGCATACACTCCAGATACTTTATACCACTAAATCAGTGTAAGTCTGGTGCAGTAGCATAATCTGCTTTACTAGTTAAAGTAAAAAGTTAACCTTTTACATATATTCCCCTGTCTTGATGGCACTCTTTTCTCCTAATTCTTTCCCTATGTACTAGCTCTTGTAGTTAGTTATCCTTGTTTATTTAAGTTGCCTTCAAATTAACACAAAATTAGCTAAACTGATTTTGAAGCAAAGTGTCTGGCATTCTCACTGCAGTGGAGTGCACCTGTTTACACTAGGCCACAATTTTCTCCAAATGTCTGATTTAAAGAAAAACATAAATGATAATTTCAATTAGTCTCATGCCAAATCCTGTCAAAACATTTTTGCTTCTGCACATCATCATTATTCGTTTATGACTGTGTGGCCGTGGGAAAAGCTTTTCTTAGTTAATTACAGACATTGAGCCTGCAGAGGGAGCTCAAACCCTTGTTTATGTGGGCCTCACTAAAATAGCATTTTTTTTCTACAGACAGTGGAGAAACTTATCATTTAAATATATCAGAAATTTATCCTTCAATGTGTAAGGCTTTTGTATGTGGAACCTAGCTATTCTGGAGATATACATGAGAGTAAAAGCCTTTCCAAAGTGACTGGAAAGAGTGCGGATTTCTGGGACTTGGTAGGTGGCACTCTTTGAAATATCCAGAGCTGTAGTGGCCAGACCTCCAAGACTTCCTTTTCAGTCCTCATTCTGGATGGAAAATAGCTTCAGTAGGTCACTGCTCTGTCAGGTCAGAGCCAAAATAGTGCAGAAGATCAGATTGAACTCTGTGAGTTGGAGCTCAGAACAGGAATGTGGATCTGAAATCAATGAGGCCAAGAATAGATAAGCTGAGGAGGCTGTTGCAGAAGTTCATTAAGGAAGGACAGAGAATGCCTTATTTTGGGTGGGAGCAGATGACAAAACTTGTGGTTGAAGGAGATTTTTAAGAAAAATTCTATTTGCTTTGCTGACTCTGATGCATTTTATTGTGAATGTCAGGAGGGGAGAAAGGTGCATGGATGCCATTAGAACGAATGAGTAATATTGCAATCCACTGTTTGAAAAAGTAAAAAGAAAAAAACTCGACATACGTAAATCTAGCGAATAGATGAATCAACGTGATGGTGATGTTGGGAAGGACGATACTGTGCTCTTTAATCTTCCCCTTGGCAGGTGCAGGCAATGGCTGTGATTGGCCAACACCATGTCCCTGTGCTGCCCCAGGAAGTCTCCAGTTGCAGACGACCCCTGCCCTGCAGTTGTGAAGTCTATTGAATCTCCAGTCCTTTTTCTTGGAGATTAAATGACAAAGGAGTATGTCGTTTTCTATCTCCTCATACATTTTGGTTTTGGAAGAGACAGAAGTGTCTGTGTAGCCAGAGTCTGGGAACCTGCCAAACTTGGCTGCTGTGAAGGCAAGAAATGTCTGCAAGTTTGTTCTATTTTGAGAGTCCTTTAATAATTAAGGATGGATAAAATCATTTTAGTGGTACCATTGGGGTTTTTTTTATGAAAATAGGTTTTCCCTCTGATTGTTTGTTGTGCCATTGGCAGCGGGCTCTGGGACGCGCTCAGAACAGCCTGAAAGAAAGACTGGTGTTTGTCACCAGCTGTTAATTGCAAAGATCTGTTAGAAACAAAGCAGAACTGTTTGGGTTTTTTTGGTGTTTCTGGTGAAATTGTAAATATTACCAGAATCAATGAGGCAGATGGTGTATCAGTTCATACTGAAATACTAAACTGTGTTCTCAGAGAAAGGGTTTCACCATTCACTCCAGCTTCTCTCATATCTTGTATATACGTGTCCTGGTTGTGACCAGGACAGGGTTAATTTTTTGGTGTAGCTGGGAGGGGGCGTGGCCAAGGCAAGGAAGCTTTTCTGTACCACCTCACATCCTTGCTGGGTGTGGAAGAAAGGAACTCTCTTCTGGGTCCAGTAAAGGTGGCAGATGGAGCAGTCCAGTATTGTTTATTGTCGGGGATTTCCCATGTAAACCCTTTCTTTTTTTATACCTTTTGTTATTAATTTGTTGCTGTTACTGTTAGTTTTCTTATCTCATTGCTGTTTCCAGTAAATTGTTCTTATCTCAATCCATGATCTTTGCCTTTTTTGCCTCCAGTTGGAGGAGAGGGCAGGGAAGTGGTGGCTCCTGGTTTTAGTGGGAGTACTAAATGGAGAATACCATTCCTAAATCACAACAAGATGATAGAGGTATTTTGAATTCTGTCTTCATGATGGTAGAAATGGTCTGTCGTTCTCTAAAATGTAAATGGTATCTTTCGATATGAGGGTTTTTTGTGTTGAGTTTTTTTGTTTTATTTTTTTCATGTACTATTCATGTCTTCTTTAATTTGCTGGAATAAATCTTGAAAGTCTCAAATGCTGTTTTACTTTGAGAAAATGGGTTGGTATACTAACGGATTTTTTGTGAAAAAAATATTGTTGATAAATGGCAATTTACAAGAACAACCAGTCGACTAATCATTGGGTTGTAAATAGTGAATTGAAACTTGTTTTTCTTCTTTGCTGTATCGCTACATCTACAGTCATCGTAAGTTCCTCCTGGTGGACCCACACTGATCTCTAGTATTGGGAGGAAATCTAAAGCAGGGCTTTAGACACCTCTCTCCCTCCAACTTGTTCTAGTTTATTTTATTGCCAAAACCTCTCAGAGGTTTGCAAACACCCTAGATCAAGAACATATTTGTAGTTTATTGCAAACAGAGGCTTTAAGGAATATATTTGCCCAGTTCACTGTTTTTAATCTAGTATCCTTGGTCACATGCTGTAAAGTAAAAACTCTTATTAACCAGTTGGTGCCTGACCATCTGTGTGTTGTAGTGTGATGGCAACTTACTGTTCACAGCAAAACATGATCCATCCTGGATTCACAAGCATAGAGAGATTTATATCCACAAGAGTTAATTACAGAATGGTCAAGCAATTAACCATTCTTACTGGCTCAGTTTTTAAAAATAATAATAAATAGATGTAGAATAAATATTGCGCTCCTAGTAAGTTGCTAAATTCTTCCCCAAAGAAATTTGTAACACTGCTAACCTTCTGAGGGAGAAAAAGAGGTAAGTGTTGACATAGTGTCAACAATTAAGGACTTTGGGGTTTGAGTGGAACGAACTGTAATCATCACTGGAAACCACAGATTTTTTTTTTAAGCATACATGAAGCAAAATGTTTTGAGTAAAACTTTGTGCATGAACTGCACATGTGACATGCATTGGCTGCCTGGCTTACTCTCTGGTTCCTGCTGGGATCCTGATCATCCTCACAGTATCGTCCTTTCCAACATCACCAGTTTCCATCCAGGCTATCTCCTGCAGCTTTTTCTCCCAGGAAGCAGCCTGACAGCAGATAGGATTTTTAGCCCTTGGGTTCACTCCAGCCAAACTGACTCCCCTTCAGTCAGGGAGACAGGACAATTCTTCAAGATAAGTCTTGTGCCCTTGCTTGCCCTCATGTGCTTGTGCCATGCTGAGGGATACACAATTCACACCATTGTCAAGACCCCATGCTACCGATCTGCGGCCCAATGCTCTCAATATTTAGGATACTTCAAACGGAAAAATGAATGAAAAATAATGATTGTACTTGTATCTCATGGTCATCTGGGGTGCAAAGAAGTTGCAGTCTGAGTTGAATAAATTGTGAAAGTGGTGGCTCACCCCTTGAGAGAGTCCCAGCCCTGAGCAGTGCTTGCGTGTGTTGGTCCTCACCAGTGCTGTTGGGTAGCGTTTGCTCTCCAGTGTGTCTTCACAACCATTGTAGCCATAGGTCCCAGAGTTGCCATACATCTTCCCAGGTGTATTCCTAGACTGCCTCAGTAGGATGGCAGCAGCAGTGAAACTGCCTTCAGTAAAGAGTGAACTTTGGTTTCCTCAGTGCCTTTTCACTGCCAGTCTCTAATAAATCCTTGCAAAGTGAAAACCCACCTACAACAAGCTTTCAGGAGTTTGTAGGCTATTCGCTTCATGTCTGCACATACCAAAAAATAGACGTTGTTGTTGGGAAACTGGGAAATTGGGAACATGGAGGGCAAAAAGTCAATCCTTCCTCTACCCTATGCATGCTTATAATTGCTACCAATGTTAATCACTGTTAATTGAGTAAGTTGGGGGAAAAAAAGCTTGCTAAGCAAGCTTAACTTTAAAGACTAGAAATTTGGAGGGCGTACTTTAAAGTTATTCGTTACATCTTCTTTAACTATACCATCCTTGTTCTGTTCTCATTATGAAATCACAATTTGAACAGAAATGGTACAATTCTGATATCTAACTATTTAACCATAATATTGTCAATAATGTATGGAATTACATTTTTATATCAGGAAATAAGTGACAAAATGTTCTTTGGGTTTTGTTTTTTTTTTTTTAGGATTGAATATGGTGTTGTGTATTCTGTGATCACATCTACAGTATAATGTAAATGCATACAATTTATATGTGGTAATTATTATGTAAATACATTATTGTGTTTCATTCCAGGGGATTGGAAATAGATCATCTTTAAGATCTCTTTCAACCCAAACCATTCTACAGTTCTGTGACTCCAGTTCTTACTTACTCAAGTAGTCTGTCTGTTCTCTCATACATGTAAAGGTTTTGCAAGGTTAAGCCTATGATTTCTAGTTACTAGTATTTAAATCAATACAGGGATTCCCTAAATATTGGCCACGCATCTTGAAATTTATGTTACTTAATGCTGGTATGTACTGTTCACATTTCTTCCTTAGTTCTTGCTAGTGCTCAGGACTGTTATTAAACCAGTTCTTTGGCTTATCAGTGAAAGGTTTGCTTATAGATCCTGCAGTACTAGAGATAGCATCCAACTGTTGCAAGAGCTGACAGTTGTCCAGGGGATTACAAGTGAGATCATATCGAGTTTGGGGGGGATCCTGACCTGTTATATGTTCTTTTGCATAATTGTTGCTAGAGGCAAAAGGGCAGGAAG
>VZRV01001162.1:422290-425964 GCA_013398115.1 Falcunculus frontatus
AAAAGACGAAATAAAGATGCGCTCCGTAAAAAGAAACAGGGAAAGATGTTTGAACATAAGTCCTCTAAACTCTTTTTGTCACTCCCCGAATTTTATTTTAATTACTTTAAATGCTTTTCTTCTTATGTCTGCTTATTACATATTTTCTGCATATATCTACATTGACTTCATCTAAGTCATGTAGCATAGGTATTTAGCTGCAGAAATCAGCATGTATTTAAAAAATGCATACTGTGTGTAGTCTATAAAATGATAGTAAACCTTAAATTTTTGCCAGTGGTTGGCAGAGTTTTTGACATGCCTTTTTGAACTGACTTGGCCTTGGTTAAATTTGAAGGAACAGAGCTGAGCTTAAGATTTTAGACAAGGGTTTCATGAAGAGAAAAATTACTCCTTTAAAATATCTGCTAAAAGTTGGAATTGTTTGAAAGAAGTATTTACTAGTGCAGGTGGTTTTGACCTTTTATTAGAGTATGTAAGTTTCTGGCCAGCACTTTGACCATTTCAGCAGTCTGGAGGAAGAGATGCAGTTTGGCACTGCTCTTGTTTGCTAAGTGTGTGGTTATGTCTACCTGTTACAAACTAATTTACTTTAATACTTTGCTGGATGTGGTATTAGTAAATGTTCAGTTTTATCAGAATGTGGCTGTAAGCTAATGCAGGAAACTTATATGTAGAAAATGTGGAAGAGCAAAACATAGGAACGCCAAATGTCAGTTATGTGGCTTTTCATACATTACTGTGCATGTAAAATTTGTGATTGACCCATTTGTAGTCAACAAAAGCTGTAGATGCAGTCAGATACTGATGGGGGTTTTGAAAGCAAGCATCTGAGCTTTTCAGGTCTCATCTTAGAAATACAGGTTTTCCATTTTATTCCTCTTTGAGGCTTATTCAAGCTTTCGGTAAGCTGGTTCCTGTAAAAGAAATTTCTTTTCATGTACCATGAAGCTTTCTCCTATGGTGCATCCGGTGAGAAGGCAGGGTGGGTCTGGTGAGAAAAATTGAAGGTGTATTTTGCACCAAAAAAATATAAACTTGCAAGTAGAAAATGCTGAAAACTCTAGAAACAATCTGTGGAAAAATTAGTTTATGGTCAGCGGATAAAAACCCCTCAAGGGATACTGAAGGGAATGATCAGGAGCCTGGATGAGAAGTCGAGTAACCGTGAGGGTTAAACAAGTACTGTCTCATGACGGAAGCTAGTATCACGATATTCAAAGATCAGGGGAGGGGAATTATCAATGATAGTTTTTGCAAGCTCCTCACAAAAAAAAAAGAAAAAGTATAAAAAGTTGGCCCTGGGCTTGCAGTTTGTAAGCCCTACAGACTCTGTAAGAAGCTTGAAGCTCTTTCCTTTTTTTTTTTTTTTTTTTTTTTTTGATTTTTTNNTTTTTTTTTTTTTTTTTTAAGGGAATTTGCCTGCTAGGCAGGTCTTCCCTAGCTCTCACAGTTCTAATTATTTCCTACTGCCCTAATGCTTTCTCTCTACTAAATTCTCCATTGACTATAATAAAGTCTCCCTACTCTCAAGAGCTTGGAAAGCTGCCTTTTTTTTTTTTTTTTCTCCTTTCTTTTTTTCCTTAGGACTTGGAAAGAGAGGGGGAGAAAGGGAGTGAGCAGAGTGTGCTTTCCAAGGTGGGGTTTCCAAGCCATCGTTGCTCAAATAAGAATCTTATCCTGAAACTGGCTGCTCATTTCTGCGTGGGCTATAGGTAATGCACTCTAGCAGGCTTTTGCCACTCTCCTGTGTGTAAGGTACGCATCTTACAGTCCTGTACACACTACTCATACAGATAACACTGGCTTTCATAGGGATTTTCTTTCTAGCAAGTGAAAATAAATAGCAGGTGGAAATTAATTAGACGTTCCTTGCTGTTTTGGGAAGTGAACTGTTGTTTAATAATCACGAGTGTGACAACATACTCCTCAATTTTAGAAAGCAGATAAATTACTGTGCCCCAAACTGACCTGCTATTTTTATTAGTCCAGAAGAATTGAGATGGTGTGAAAGGAAAAGATACAGCCTTTAAAATGCAGGATAGCTTTTAGTTAAGATTGAATACGATATTCTACCTTCAATACCTTTATCTGACTGTTGGTGCCAGTCAGTTAAAAGGATGTTCATTTAAACATCTGATAGATAAACCATAGTTCATGGACAGTGGGAAAAATTGTGGCTTATAGTGGAGAGATAAATATTTTGGACAATGCTTGTTTTTTCAGTTGCAGTTTAGCACAAATCAGTCTGATTTCTTAATACTTCCTCATGCCAGCCAAGTGCACCTGTTAAGGTAACACTGCAGGAAGGATGCAGGAGGTCTTTACCTGGAACTGTATGTGGGTGGGGATGCTGAACTGCTGGTTCTTGTCTCAAGTAAATAAATCTCATCTGTGGTAATTTGCAAAAATCCCATCATCAATTTTACTATAAATCTGTGTTCAAAAGGGCCTTCAGAGGCACACCATACGAGTGTCCACTTAAAAGTTCTATACTACAGCTTGAATTCTTCAGAGTATTAGTGCTTTCTGTCTTGGGATCAAGACACTGTTGTCCCATTGCTGCCTGTTTTATCCATTTTTGAACTGTTACTTTACTCACAGCTACCATCTTCACTAGTGAGAATATTCTAAATAATAAAATGATTATCTCAATGAATAGATGATTTTTTTTTACCATGAAAATTACATTTTTTCTCATGAAAGATGCTGATTTCTATCACTGATGCAGATGATATGTATTCTTTCTCATAATGCTAAGATATGTCCTGTAACATACAACTGGAAGCTCTGTTTTTCTGAAAGAACTTCCAGCACAAGGTGTTTGGGCATATTTCACATTTTTACAGGGAAAACCTATTTCAACAGATAGTAGCGTATTAAACCTACTAATATAGATACTTTATTTTACACCTACGAATACAGATACTTTATTTTACAGTATTTGAATGGTGTTTGACCTAATTAGTGTTTTAAACATATTAACTTACGTACATATTTAAATATTATGCAGTGACTTGTCTCTGCTTAACTCAAGCTTTGAAAGCTGTTTTAGATAAAGTAAAAAAAAAAAATCAAAACCAAAACACCTTTACAAATGTTCTCTTAGCTTTCCTAATTTTTTGTTCTCACACATTCAGCTATGTCCTTAATATTTGGCATTTTGATTTATTAAGCAATCTTAAGTATTAAAGGCTTTTAGCGTACACCAGCGCAAGACTTCAGATGCATTGTGCCTTGTGTCAATGATGAATTAATTCCAGCAGAGCACAAAAGTTACTATTATTTAAGCCTAGCTCCTCACTTTTGCTTTTACATCACAGTCCAGTTTTATAAGGCTGCAGACCGGGCTGTGTCTTAGGGAGGGAAGCGAGGCAAATGCATGGCCATACTGGGGAGCCTCAAATTCGTGGTATTGAGCACTGTGCGCTCCGAGTCCGTCACGGCTGTGGATGAACCAGCGTGGGCACCCTACCGCCAGGGCAGGCAGCGGGCCTGGGGCTGCAGCCCTGTAGCGGAGCTTCCTGTGGAGCCAGGCGGGCGGCCGTTCTGCTCCCGGCGCTGCCCGGTGCTGGCCCTGCGGCCGCTCCGCTCCCGGCGCTGCCCGGTGCTGGTCCTGCGGCCGCTCCGCTCCCGGCGCTGCCCGGTGCTGGTCCTGCGGCCGCTCCGCTCCC
>VZRV01001162.1:425970-433470 GCA_013398115.1 Falcunculus frontatus
GGCCGTGCCGCCCCCTGGCGGCCGCTCCGGCGCTGCGCCGCAGCTCCCGCAGCTCCCTCGGGGCTGGAGCCGGGGCCGGAGCCCTTCGCGCCGGGCCTGGGCCGCCCGCATCGCCCGGGCCTGGCAGGGCACGACAGACCCCGCGAGCCGGGCGTGACACGCACCCTGTCATAAACCGAGGAGGTCTAATTGCGGCACGGTGCGCTATCCTGCTATTTGTACAAATAAAAGACCCCGTCTTGATGCAAAATAAACACAAAAGCACTGTTGTGACTATAACAGGGAGTCATATACTAATTTATATAATAAGTGGTTGTGCACGCTTTATTCAAGATTATGGCTGCAAGAAATGGCATGAATTGCTGGGTGTGTTTAATGCTGGATTATAGCAATTTGAAACATGTCAAACACATGGCTAATGCCTCATGCTTCACTCATTCTTGCGTAAACCTGCATAGCCACCATCCATTATACCCTTGGTAACAACACAATTCTGCAAGTAAATATTGTTACACTAAGTAACCTTTCAATTCAAGTTGTTTAGGAAGAGAAAATGCAATCTTGTGCAGTCAGTTCCAGTGTCAGTTTAATGTTTCAAAAGGGAAGTGGTGTAGAGAATAAGTATCTGTACAGTGACTTGCCAGCTTAAAACACACACGCGTGCACATGCGGGCACACGGGCGCATAGAAAATGTCCAGTTTGCTGCAGGGGAGAAAAGTAAAACTGTAGCTTCTAACTTAACAAGGTGGAGTGTTTATTTTTTTGGTATGAGTGATAGCTTGGCTACTGTGGCAGGATTAGGTATTCAACCTGCAGTGCAACCACCCACTAAAATGATCTACAATTGCACTCTCTCTTTCAGACAGCAGCAAATATTTTCCCCATACCTTTCTTTAAAATACCGGGTAGCAGAGCTTATATCTCACCTTTGGTACTAAGAGTTACAGAATCACAGCAGAAGTAGATGCTGGTGAATGTGTCTGTGAATGTGGGTGCGTGTGTGCATGTGTGCCTGTGTAGGCATGCTCATGACTGACAGCGAGTGTGACAGCAAGAGAAAAGAGAAGAATTAGAAAGTATGAATGTGTATAAGTGTATGTAAACAGGGACTGGTATATTTTTTCTTGTCCTATTTGAATTACCAAAACTTACTGCCTTACTATTTGGCTGATACCTATCTATTTCCTTTGTATTTATTTATGATTATTTTGGTAACAGTCTGCACTACTGTTGTAAAAACAAGAAAAAAAGTACATTAGTTTGCTTAGTATGTTGCAGGTTCAAATTATGTTGCTACCAATAACTAAAGTTACTGATACATAGACATCAGAAATGATCCTCATTTAGATGTTTTCAGTGCTTCAGTTTGTGAGGATTTAGAGTTGGTCGTATATACACACACAGGCGCATAGATTTCACGTGTATATGTGTGTCTATGCAAGAGAAAAGAAGGGAAAAGAAAAAGGTTCTGTGCTCTTGCTTTCTCCAGCAGCCCTTTTTCAGTTGCCGACAGTGAGGAGGGGGCTGAGGACAACCAACGCAGTGCATTACTCGAGCCAAAGTTTTAGTGTTGTTTTTAAAAATACCCTTTTAAAACTTGAAAAAAAAAACCCCACACTTCATTTTAAACATAAAATTATAGGGTCTCTTTTTTCTTCATAAAAATGCTTCATTACTAAAAAGGGCAATTTATTTCAAAGTGGAAGAAATATTGTTACTCTATAGTTTCATTCTGTCTGTACCCAGCTGTTGGATCGGATTTGTTGTTTTCTATTGCCAGAGTAGTGTTACTGGTCATGTTACGTTAAAGCCGATTCTGCTGGCTCACAGACACTTTAACTTTAAATGTAGAGCCTGAACTACACTCTGGGGCTTTGCGGGGATACAAAATCCACAAGACATAAAACCCTCTGGTTAATATGAACTGGAAGACATTTAACCCTTCTTTGCTAATTGTAATGAAACAGTCAGACAGATGTAAAAAGAGGAGGGATGATGTATTTATTTATTACATTTCTTGGTGTTTTGTAATGTTTTGATTATCTAACATTTACACCCCTTTGCCCTTTTAATGTGCCTGGCTAAATGTACCAGTGTTATTGTCTAACGTTTGAATTTGTAAAAGATGAACCTGTCTGTTGGTTAAATCTTTGTTTGACTAAAAGAGGATTAACGTTTGAATTTCCCAAATTTCCAAATCCTTGTAACGATACAGCTGATGAAGTGTTTTAAATAAATTTCCACTCTGATATACATGTCTTTTTATTGAAAGTAAATACTGTAAAAATCAGAAAGGGCTCTCTGCTTCCACAGTTGTGGCATACCCGCGTTAGAATTTTCATATAACTACTAAGGGCAATCAGACCCTTTTCTCTGAATATTTTAAACATTGTACATGTAAAATTTATGCCTAATTTGAATACTTATTAGCTGCCTAATCTCAGAAAAGAGTATTAGCTTTGTTTTTGCCTTGTAAAATTCATCACTGCTTGTATCACGTTTTCTGTTTCTATTATTTTTCTTTGCTGATGTTCGTAAGTGTTTCAGAAGGACTGTTTCTTCATAAACACATCTGGTGCTGCTGTTGTTTACTGGGCTATAATAGCTGCCCTCCTTTATGTTAACTGTGTTTGTGTTTAAGTTTTTTGCATCCTGTTTATTTGTGACTAGACCATCCTTAAATAACTCATCTTTTGCTATTTTAACATTTTTCACACAATATATACTTTCACTTTATCTTGTAGGAGCTTGTTTGTGGTAACTCATACTGCATTTTAATTAATATCCTGTGCACATAGTTGAAGTTGTAATGATCCTTTTCCTGCTAGTTTTGTTTTTTCTTTTTCCTTAAGAAAGGGCAGTTGCTCATACTTTGCAAGGGAACAAATAGCTAAGTTAAATAATTAGGCTAAACAGCAAGCTTTGTTTCCTTTCCCGAGTTTGCTTACACATCCCTCTGCCTTCAGAGGTGTTTTTTAAAATCACAGCTCAGCCAGATTGTTGTGAGGACTCTTGTCAGTAGGCTGGGAGTGAGGATGAAGGAAGGGAGCTCCATTCTGACCCTGCAAGAGCAGGAGAGGACTTTGGTGGCTCTGAGAAGAGACGCTGACCTTTCCATATTACAGATACAAAATGCGCCTTGAAATTCTGGTTTGTAAGGGCACGTTGGTTCTTTATTTACTGCAAAGATTTCAACTGATCTTGGCAGGACATCTCATTGCTATCCTGAAAGTACAGTATATTTATGCAGTGAAAATGATAAAACATTTATTACTGTAGAGAAGGTAATATGCATAATTTATGCTGTTTTTAGCACAATCATTAGTGATATTCTTGATAGATTTTATTTCCAGCTTTCATATCTAATACATGCCTGGAAAATTAATTTTATATCTTTCATTTATTTGCCTATGTTAAAATTGAGTTTTAAGTCATCTTCAAGTGAACAGTTTGATTGCTGCTCATGCATAAGCTTAATTACTTCCCAGGAAGGACAGTATTAAATGTTTTAAATGTCAGAAAAATAAATGAATATCGGCCGTTTGATTAAAAAAATAGGCAATATCTGACGTGTTTGCAGCAGGAGCTTTTTCTTAAAATGCCTCGGAGGCAAAATTTTATTTAGTCACAAAAAGGGAGAAGCCCATTATACTATTTATCATTGGTTGATACCATATGATTTGTAACACCCTTACAAAATTTTAATTTTGTATGATTAGCTGTGCATCATTAAACAACAGCCTTGCATAAGATGTGCTGTAAAATTCTGACAGAATCAAGATAGTGAATATTTTAAATAAGGCTGTATAGTCATCCATGGTTGTCAAAGCTAGATAATAGGAAATATAGAGCAGTGTGTGAAATCGTGCCTTCACTTAAACTGGTTTTATAGGTAGACTTTAAAACGTAGTCGTTCATAAATGCTATTGACCATGCTGCGTGCATGGTGTGTTATTTTGGCCGTTAAATGTAAGCACACAAAGCTTGCTTATAGAAATCATAATTCCAGTGATTAGCAGCTGTATGAAAGCAGAGTTTGCATTGCATTTCTTCGTAAACGGCTCTGTGAGGCTTTTTTCTTCTTCTAAAGATGCTGTCTGTGTAATTGGCAGAGAGGGACATCTTGATAAGGGAAGTGTGAAGGTGTAACGTGTGTGTTAATTGATACTTCTTAATCACTTTTAGGTATTAAGTCATGATGCAGGAATCTGCGACAGAGACAATAAGCAACAGTTCAATGAATCAAAATGGAATGAGCACTCTAAGCAGCCAATTAGATGCTGGCAGCAGAGATGGAAGATCAAGTGGTGACACGAGCACTGAAGTAAGCACAGTAGAACTGCTGCATCTGCAACAACAGCAGGTAAGTTTGTTTTGTTTCCTGTTTGTTTTTAAACAAATAAAGGGCTGTTTTCAGAGGGGCACCTTTTCCGAGACCCTTGGTGTGTGCTGAATGTGGAGTATCGTGGAAGTGAAGAGCATGGGGCATTATTTGTTGTTGTTTTAGTGCACGATAATGCTGAAATGCAAGGATCCCGTTCTTATGGCAGCAGCATCTTGCTGATACGGCTGCATGCCACCACGCTTGCCTGGTGATTAAAATCCCGCAGCGTATTTATAAAAGTTGTGCCGAAGCCTTGCAGTGCATGTTTTCAGGAGCTGTTAGTTTACTGTGCGATTCGGGCGCGCAGGACATGGTGCGGGGTTTTCCACCAGAGGGCCACATTACTTGAGACTTCGGTTCGCTTGCAGTGAATTGTGCCAAAGTCGGAGCTGGGCAGTGAAGGGACCCTAGTGAAGGGACCAGAGTGACTTTTCTCAGTAAAGACACTTTGGTGTCATAGGTGTAATTAAAAAATGCTGGTTAGTTCAAAAGCACTGAAATAAAAAAGACAATGTTCCTGTTTGTGTGTGCTACCATGTGTGTGAGTGTTAACATGGATGTGTAATTTTGAAAATATGGGAAAAGAGAGAAGCCGCTTTTCTGTAGGTCTGTTTCCATTCTCACTTTGAAAACATATTTTTCTAAGTTTATCTGTTTGTGTTCCCAACAAGTAAATGGAGAACTGCTGTTACGTTTAGAACTGTAAAATTTAACCGTCCTCTGGCTGCTGACATCACCTAATTACAAGATGCAATCCATTAATTTTTGTCACTGTAAGATTTCTCTTCCTTTTAAAACCTGAACAAACAAAACTTCTACTTTGTCTGCTTAAGGAGTTGCCTCTCCATCAGGGAACACAGACTGTATTAAGGCAGTGAAGCCCAAACTGTTTGGTAAACAGTTGGGGTCTGATTCTGCAGAGTGCCCAGTACCTGCTTCAAACTCCTGAAAGTCTTTGCTGTCTCATCCTTTCATTTGCTGAGCCCCCTCAGCACCTTTGGAGCTCAAACCCTTAATTTTAAATGCTGAGGTTTTTCATTACAACATCAGGTATTGCATTAATGGAAGGAAAGTTGTCTTCTGTTAGATAAAATATTATAAAAATGCTGTTTTATAGAAACATGTTTTAACACGATAGATCCATTGAATGTGTATGGGCCTCTGAAATAACAGGTCATAATAGCTCTTAAAATGGAATCATTCTTAGTGCTGAATTAAGCAGTGTACACTAGCTACATTTATAGTAAAATATTTTAAATGGTGACAGAAAATGTGGAAGAAGGAAATAGTTGTGGATCGAAATATGAGAAGTTGTTAAGGCTTAAATCTGTGCCTTGCTTCAAATTCAAGTGTATTCTATTTTAACAATTGAGCACTTACAGTATGACAGTCTGAAGAAACACAGGTTTCAGTGTCTTCATTATGTTCTTAGTAGGTTTCTTCCTCTCTCTATATACACTATTATGTTTATATATACCTTATGTTTTTATACTCTTTTCCTATAAAATTGTATGCATACAAATAGATATAAAAATTTAATATTGTTTTAATTGAAAATCATACCATCATCTTTATTCAGGTGTTCAGATTATAACAGAATTTTAAAATCTTTGTTGAGAAAGAGTGTATCAAATTGGTGAATATATTTAGAAAACTAAATTTAAGTGAAATACTTTAAAACACAAAAATTCTAACAGAATAATATGCCACTTATATGTTTCTCGAAGTAGCAGTCCTAGGCATATGTAGACAATTTGTCCATACAGCCGGAGATTCCAGTAGATAGCATTTGCAAAGACCACAGAGAATTACAACTGAAGATGAAAATATCCAGTTGAGTACTAATAACAGACAGGTTCTGAGGGGACAGGCTTAGAAGTGACAATCTTTTCTTCAAAACTGTGATTAGATCTTAAATAAGCTGACAGGCAAAGTAAAACCATGGGTACAGTTAATAGGACTCAAGAGGCGTTTTATGGTAGGGTCTGCACCATAGGATTTAAATACAACTTGAGTTAGGCATATAAATCCTTCTATAAAATATGTTGATGTGAAACATAAACACTAGTAAACATACAGTAGGATGTCCTTCAGATAATGGGCATAGCTTTGTGCTACTTTTGCTTTTCTTCCTTCTTTTTCTGTTTCTTTTTTTCCCCTGTTTTTTGACCAGATGCCTTTTGAAATATGAATTAAGAGGAAAATGATGGCTGCTTTTATTATTGTCACTGTAGTAACTCTCTAAAATGATATTTTTAATATGTGACTTGTCTAGAAAACTTTGACACGTAGAAAAACAGAGGAAACCCTATTGCACCAGCAATTATTATTCTTAAGATTTTTTTATTGTTTAAGTATGTGCAGGACGTACTCATCTCATGGTTTAACGTTCTGGATTTGGCTTGTCTGAGTCAATTTATTGGGCATCTTCAAATAGACAAATCAAGTTTTTTATAGCTTTTTCTAAAGGAAGCAAGTAAATGATTGCTGATTTTAATAATTTCCTTCAACTGGGCAGCTACATAAAGGGATGCTAACCCTTAAGAATAGGTTTATCAGCCAAGTAAAATCACAAAATAAGTTTTTACTGTGGCATGAATATTTACTGGGGAAAGTTAAACAAGAGAAATTTTAGGCTATATAGAAGACTGACGAGGCTAAGTTAAATTTTTTAAGTTATAATATGTATGGATTTATAGGAAGTAAATAAGATAAACCAGAATTTATTATGCTCTTGTAAGCAATTATATGGAGTTTGGACACTCTTGTTATTTGCTTGATGAACTATGTTGTTGTGGTCTTTACATAGAAATGAGAAGTTTGACTTAAATGAGGGATTTAAGTCCTCCTCCATGTATCAAGAGAGAATGACAGTATTCTATAATATATTGTAATATATACTTGGTGATAAATGGATTGGGTGCTGTCACAAGTCATCAGGTCGGCTTTGAAGATGTATGAGTAGGATGTAAGCAACTTCTTATCTTGCTGTTGATATTTATCAATTGATAAATTTTGCTAAAGTGAATGTAAAATTTTATTTTAAAAATATGATGCAAACTGTAATCTGCTCAGACTTGTTTCTTCTGCTTCTTTTGGCTTACGGTGAGCATTC
>VZRV01001162.1:438470-470970 GCA_013398115.1 Falcunculus frontatus
AAAAGCAGCTGTCTCATTTATTAATCTTTCTTCTTTTCAGTAGTCTTTAAAAAAAGGAAAAATGAAATTGCTCATGTAGCTGAAAAGCAGGTAGAATTGGTAATGTGAAATGGAAGAGCAACAGGAAACTAAGTTACTAGATGAGTGACAGGAGCAGTTGGAATTATAAAGAAAGATAAAAGCTATGTGAAGAACTGGAATTAGTCCATGGAAAAATACAAATAAATACATAAAATTAACCCTTGAAAAACTCAGGAATATATGTAAGTAGGATGTAATGATGTACTTATGTTACTTTATTGTCAGTATGAATGCAGACAGAAGATTATTCTGCATGCTCTGGCCTCCTAAAAGCCAAGAGTGGGATTGAGGAATATGTGGCATTTGCTGCCAGTTTTTTAAGCTAGAGAAGGCAAAGTTGTGAAGAAAGCCTCAAAAGGGGTGAGGCCAATGTACCCTTCTCTGGACTTGGTTCGGCATCTATTAACTTCAAAGTAGTTGTAAGGACATTCACAGATGTAAGAATTATGGGGAGGGACTAAAAGTTCAGGGTCAGAGATGGTAAAATGGACAATGAAGACAAATAAACATATAACATAGCTGAACGGAGGATAAGTGCTAAAGTTGTATCTGAGGAGTCTCTGCTAGTGAGAAGCATTTCTCACTTTCAGTCAGGTGAAAGAAAGATCTAAATAGCCTTAGCCGGAACAGTAATGCTGAATAGGAACATTAGCAGTGCCAAAAGATCTAGGCTATTGAAAATAGTTTGATTTAAATGTTGTCTTTGAGGACAAGAGTGAAGCTAAGATCACCAAAAAGAATATTAAAGAAAGCTGGAGTATAGCTTAACTTCTTAGGAAGTTTCGTGGTGGAGAGTCTCATGATAATGAGAAAGAAGTGCCGTCATATAGTTTGACCAATGGAGCTTGAAGAAACATAACATATAGCACCAGTACACCAATATAGTACAAATCTATGAATAACAGATGCCATCTAATCAACACACTGGAAGAAGATGAGGCAGATGATGTAACAAGAAACAAAAATGTTCCCCAACCAAACATATGTGTATTTATAAATACATATGATCTTATCTGAAATAATAAATTGATTTTAGTGTGACATTAGTTTAGTTAAGTGTATCAGAGAAGAAATAGTTATTTTAAATTGATGTGTTTAATGTCAGAATGACAGTCACAACTGACAGCTATTTGGTACAAGAGGTATTTCTGTCTTAATTAATTTATTTTCTTCCATTAAAAATTGCTTTTATCTTCATGGAGAATGTAATCAGTATGGTTTGGTTTTTCTTCAAGGAGCTCAGAACACAAAGAAGCAGAACTTGTATGTATGTAAATGTCGAAAGAGGGCCCTGCTAAGTATGTAACTAATTTTAGGAAGCGTACTGGGTCACTAATTCTGTAGAGTGGACATCAAACTAATCTACAAAAAAACCAGTCGATTGTATTGAAAATTTAAAATATCCCACAGTATGCCAGTCAGTCAAAGAAACAATTGCCCTGTACCTACTCTCCAACACAATTGTGCAAATATTTTAAGCTATCAAAATACAATCTAAAGATCCTTTTGAATCTAAGTGTGATTTGTAGGAATTAGATTGGGCAGCTTCTCTTCGTAAGAGAATCTGAATAGGTGGATTTTTCATTTCTGAGTGCGCATATTAGGCTTGAAATTACTTTGTAGTCACTTTGCATTACTTTGTGTAGAGTCTTTGCAGTCGTATGGCTGTTTGAGCCGGAACAGAATTTATTATTATTATGATGATATTGCATGGTATGAATTGTTTACATATTGCCATTTATAATAATTCAAGTTTGATGTTAGATTTAGAGATAAAAGAAAAACTAATATGTCCTGTCTTTCAGGGATAGTAGCAATAAAGCATTGCTCAGAGTAGGCTGCTTTAAATAAGAGGCCATAGATGCTTCTAGTACTGACCTCTAAATTACTATTTGTTTTATTAATGTGAGAATTTCTTTTATATCTGTAAACTGATTATCTCTTCTTATTCCCAGTGAATTTTTCCACCTGCTGGCTTTGGCTCTTCCTCCGTGGGGTCTCCTTTCTCTCATTCTTTCTGCTTGCTTTGTATCTGTCATTGTTGGCTCAGTTTTTCATTGTGCTCCCTTCACCTTTACCCTTACTCGTCTGTCTATCTTGGCCGCACAAACTTCTGCTTCTTGGATTTTTCTCCATCAAGCTTGATGCCTGTGCATGTCAAACTTTTCATCTCTTCTATTTACTAAAGGGAATCTCTCTGTGGCTGTTGTAGTTTATAAAGGAAATGTTTTAAGAATATGGATGTTTTGATCTTGGAATAGTTTGTAATTATGCACAAAATAGTTGGAAATGCAGTCTTAAGAGACGGAATTAACAGGCAAGTCCCAATCCCACTGAAATTCTTACCAAAAATATTTGTCTAGCTAAGGTGTAGATAACAAACAATTTTGTAAAGACCAAATGTTGCCACTGGAGTCTGTACCATTAAACTGTGACCAAGAAATCTGGGGATAGAAGTAATGATGCATTGCTACCCAAATCCAAGGAGCTCAGCATCATGTCGTGTTCCATCAAAATGGGTATGCGTCTGCTCAAAATCAAAGACTGTATATGGCAATATTAAGTCATTTTCAGCAGGAACTTCAACAAAATAGATTGACCCGTGGAAGAAATTCACTTTAAGACAAAGATGTAGGTTGTGATGTAAAGCCTGTGTTCTTCTTTAGGTTGCCTAGAAGGGATACGGTCAAGAAGATGTAACTTCCTTGTGAAGCTGATTTTCTGAGCTAACTTTAAGCTCACCTCTTTGTGTGCTGCTAGAGTTGTATCTACAGTGTTTTAGGCCACCATAAAATCTCAGCTGCCTGAATATTTACCTGCATTCTTTAACTTGTAGTTTGCCCTGAGCTGTGTCTGTCACTACTGGCAGTATCCACTAACCTAGTTAAAACTTAGCTCAGGTAAGTTTGTCAGCTTGTGCCACAGTCACAGCAATGGGTGCATTATAGATGTATTCCCTTATAAGTGAAGGTTGTAGTTACTATTTCTTTATTGTATTTTTTGTGAATTTCCCTATATTATACACCTGATGAAAATTGTTCAAATCGCTAGGTCTTTAGGATGACGTCAACCTGTCAGTGTGTGTTTTGCAACACGTATGTATGGCATCTGCATATGAGTAGGACATAAGTACATGTGATTTTAGAATGTGCTCCTTTTATAAATCAAATCCAAAACATTTAACCTAGTTGATGTTTGTCGAGGTACACAGATTGAGTCCAGGAGAATCCATGCATTTTTTGTTTGTTTCTCATCTTTGCTGTATGATCTTTTTATACCCTTATATTCTTAAAGTTCTTCTTGTTAAGGTTCATCAGTTGCCTCTCTCCAAACTGTGCAAGAATATAACTGTGCTTCAAACTGTGCTGACAGGTTTCACATGTACAAGTCTTCAAACTGTAAAGTTAATTTGTTATCCAAGAGTATTTTTTCTTTGGAATTCTTTTATCAAAATGAAAAAAGGAAGGAAAGACTGCTGTTCCCTCTATGTCATATCTCCAGGTACCCTATAAATAATAAACTTAGTGTTTTGTTTTATTAATCCTTTTAACTATATCCTAAAATACAGAAAATTATAGCAAAGCTTTCCAGTAAGTAAGAAAGCTTTCCTTTCACAAGTTATTTTTCCGGGTGCAGCATCAGTCCATCCTTTGGTGCACTCCAAACCTGTGCATCTTATTATGTTTTGTACTGCACACCTCCAACAAGCATCAGAAACTGTTGGTTTTTGATTTTGGGGTTTTTTTGTCTTAAAGATGTTTTTATTCAACTGATTTTATGCTTTTGGCCCTCTTCTTCATTCTTCTATACATTGTTTTGTGGAAAAAGAAACAGTTCGTCTTGTGTTGCTCTTTGAGGCTTTGCTATCAGTTTTCTCAGGAGAAATTGTGAAGAACAGCGTATGTTCTCTATCTCTTAAACCATACAGGCCATAAGGAACCATCTAGTCCCAGACTTCAGGATTTGGCTTTGCAAGTAAATAAAGTTAACAATAGCACCTGTGATCTGATATAGACAGCATTAATGCAAGCAGAGGTCTTGTGCTGGTGGATCTGAGATATAAGATACACTGAAAGTTCTGTTGAAAACTGTCCTGATTTATAAATGAATTGTTTCTAATAGTCCTTTATCTCAGTTAGTCCTCCTTTAGGACAGTAATGGTCAAAAATAAAAAAAAAGTATTGCTGGAAAAAAAATGCAGGTAGCATGAAAGATGTGTCAGGGTTACTAAGAAACACTGTCTTGTACAAGATGCTGTATATCTGGTTTATATAGTGAACTTAGAAAGAATGGAATAGGAGCCTCTATATGCTTGAGCTGTTATTTCTAACAGTGAAGAAAAAAATAATTTGAATGTGATTGTCTAATGATGTAATGCTGAGATCTTACAAGTGAGTGTATGTATTTTTCCTGAATCAGACCATCTCCCAGGTCTTCTCAGATGTGGAAGAACTAACACATTATGAAGCAGAAATTCTTTGGAAGGAGGAATGTGTTTTCTGCCAGCTTCTTTCATAACAAGAAAGCATCTCTAGCATCCTGAATACATACGTGTTCATGTCTGTATTTTGAAATGACAGCAGTCACGTTAGGAAATTTTCAATCTGGTCTGAAATGAAGGATAGATCCTGTGTAAGGTTTGCTGCTCTTTACTTACTTCATAGCATTGATTTTCCAGGGGGGTGACTGGCAGTGCTACAGAAGTGAGCATAGCTCCATCTGAGGAGGTTAATATCATCTTATTTTGTATCCTTGGAATAACTGATGAGCAGTAAATGCACCATTAATATTAAGTGTGTGAGGTTTAAGTATTTTTTTTTTAATAATGTCCGAAGGATTTATCAAAAATCGTAAGAAAATTGGAATATTTATGGATTTAATGGAATTTCAAGAAGCATTCACAAAAAATAGGTGAAACTTTGTGAAACAGTTGCTTTTGGGACTCATAAAATTTGGCAAACAGATACAGTTGTATCATTGCTTGTGAGAACATCAGGAAGATGATAGACTGTATATAAATGATACGCAATAATGAGATACACAAAAAATATTTTTTTCTTTTAGAAATGTATTTAACATTAGCCTTTATCCATTCATGGTCTTATATGTTCCTCAAAGTTTTAGTTTACGATCATACATGAATTAGAAACATGCTGCCATACTCACAGATGTCCTTTGAAATTTCAAAGATTGAACAAACCCTGAAATATTACACAAAATCTCTCCTACAGAATATATTCTAAAGCATTTACTTACCACAGAAAACCAAGAAAAATGGGTAAGTTGATGTATTATCTTATCCCTCTCAAATTGGTTTGAATCCTTAAAATTCTATTAAGTCACTCAAACATGATAGTTACTGTAAGGTGTGCTCTGCATACCTGGTAAGTATGAAAATGCAGAGGAAGCACGTCTGTGTAAAATGTCCTTGTGGCTTTCAGTGGCAATCAATATTAATGTTTCTTAAATTTGTTTTAGTGGGTAAATGCATCATGAAAATTCCAGGTTCTAAATGATTTTCTATAATTTATATATAGAGAAAGAGTAGGGTTCCTGTATTTGGAAGCAAAAGAGAAGGCAGCAGTGGGTTATTGGAAAGGCCAAGGATCTGTGAATTGTATTAGAGGCTCAACTAGATAGAGACCAGAGAAGGAAGATGGATTGCGGAGTGGGAACTGACGTTTAAGAAGCTCTGGATCCCTTGGAACAGAAGAAACTTACATTAGGAACATCCATGCTTCTTGTAAGCAGGGCAGCCTTTGTGGCCTGTGATGCATCCAGGGCATTGTTCCTGAAAATGATGCTCTGTCTCCATTCCATTTCTTGGATCTCTTCCACATTACATGACATTCTCTCTCAAATTACTCTCTCCACTTCTTTACGCCCCCACGCCACCATTCATTCCTCTTGAAACACTGTTTTTACAATCCCAGCTTCCCCATTCACAGCCTTCATTCCTGTTGATGCTTGCCTTGTTCTTTTGTCCACCTCTGACCACTGGCACCTTTCTCACTGCAGCTGCTGGGCTCTTCACAAAAACAGAAAGCATCTTGTTTTTTGGCATGGTATAGATACTGCACTTAACAAATTATCTGCAAAAAAATGGTGTGTTAACATCCTACCTTTCCTATTACTCTAAATGAACCAAAAGGGATCATTTAAGCATAGGAGACTGAGAACAAAATTAGTCTTGCTCAAATTTGGTCATAATGCCTAAGCTAAACTCTTCTTATTTTTAAAATCCAACTCAATGAACATTAACATCATAAAAGATAGTTTAGAAAGCATATCCTGCATGATTTCTGTTTTGGTAGAAGTCTGAGAAATGCAAAATAAGCAAAGCCAAATTTTATCAAGTCCAGAAATGTATGCTGAATGCAGAATTTTAATTTGTGTTATTTAAGCTCTATGATACAGATTATGAGAAGTACTTGCATAAAAAAGGTATGAACAGTTCTCCAGGATCTTAAAAATTTCATTGTCCATTTTTTAAGCATTCAATTATCGCTACCGTTGTGCAAAATGAAAGTAATAATATGTTTAAGATAAATACCTTGGCACCATGGATTTGTTTTGTGTTTGGCCAGTAATCTCTAAGATTAGAGTTGGGTAGCTAGTGTCAGCTAACACTAAATATTATAACACATTTGGGACTGTGCCATACAGCAGAAACAGTAGGAGATGCATTGCATTTGAAACAAGAAAAACATAAATTTAACACAATAAATTTACATTGAAAGTGCTTTTGGGAGCAAGCCTACTTAATTGAAGAGGACATAAGCGCATGTTTAGCTGCTGTGTTTAATAGAGAATGTGTAATACATTCCTAAAAATAACCATATACTTAAAGGGATTAACTGACACAAAGGTAATAACTTATCAGGAGTCAAGGAATAAAAGCCTGTGTATTTCTGAAATATATAATTTAAGGATCCTTTTTTACAGGCATAAAAAGTACGAGCTCATACTGAAGACAAATGTTATGTTTAACATGTAGCAATGTTGCTCCAAATGTCCAGGCAACACAGTTAGCTTCTTTCAATTTTTTACCCTCATCCTGGCATCCTTAATTACACAAATAGTTTATTTAAGGATTACTAGACTAAGCATAAATAATTAAACTCATTGGTACAATTTGTAGTTTTGCATGTGGTACTTTTTCTGTGTTTCAAAACAGCAGAATGATTAAAAATATTACTGCTCAATGCCACAGGATTCTTTAAAGATATAACCTTCAACATATCTCAGGTTTTAGATATCCAGACTTCAAGGTGTGTTGTATCCGAAGTAATATTAATGGAAAATATATATACCTAAAAAATTCTGATTTAAGTTATTTACATTAGAATGGATTTCTTTTTCAAAATATTCCAGTTTAAATTTAACATTTAAAGTGTGAAAATACTTATATAGACCTAAATCTCCTGCAGCCTATTAAAAGAATTAAAATAGATAAAACAGACCTGTTGCATCAGTGAATTATCTTCAAATTTCAATGAAAAAAAGGCTTAGGCTTTTTTAATTGCTGTCAGAATCAAAGGAAGACATGTTAAATTTCTGAATTTAGTCATTCTTTGTGAAAATGTTGCCTTGTCATCCATTTAAGTGTCTATCATCAAAATGCTTTTAATTAGAGTCAATGCTAGTACTTAACTCTTTTTCACTGCAGAAATGTATGTATGCTTCACAGGAACATGTTTCTGTTTTTCCTCGATGTGAATGCTAAATCAAGGCTGAAAAATCCAATGGTCAATCTAACTTATTTTCCTTTTCCGGATTATTTTCCTGGCTATATTCTTCATTTTAGAAAATGTAAGAGGGTGTTTCTCTGTGTATCTGTATATACCGTTAGCCACTTCAGAAAAGAACCCTCTGCTTACCAGAAACTATTGACCTGTTTACACACTAGAATAAAATAGTCCTTGTATAATAAGAGACTAAGCTTTAGATAGTTTAATAATCTAATAAGTACAGAACAGTTTTAAAATGCTGTTTTGAATCTAATTGTACTTTCCATCTCAATGCGGTGTGGAAAGATAAAAAAATAAAGCAATATTATTTTCTAAACAAGAAATTTATTCAAATTCATTAAATGTAAAAAAATACGATTTTAAATGTGCATTTCATGATAGCTAAAAGAAAAAACTAATTTAATGTAAGAGCTCCTGTTTTACTGAACAGCAGCCTAGCCTAATGATCTGATGAATCAGGACAAAGAACTTATGCTTAGGCAAATACAAAACAAGATTTAAAATCTACTATTAAATCAAGAGCTCCTGCATTCCCGTATAAATTGTCATTAAAACTGGTGATTTAAATAATTTGATTTAAATCGGTCAATCATGTTAAATGGCCAAATAAAAAAAAAATATATATATAAAATGCACAGTCAGGGGACCAGAACAACCCTTTTGGAGCTTCCTCCCCACCCCCCTGCTTTTGGTAAATAAATTACAAGTCTTTAAAAGTACATTATCTTTACCTGACACAAATCTATTATGATAAACGAGAGCTGACTCTCCCTTCTACACTTTTCAGTGAATGTGATACAATGTTTGTGTAGGAATTTTTAAAAAACAAACAGAGAGTAATTGGATAGGTAACAGACTGGTCTGGGAGCTGCTTCAACTCATCTTCAAAAGTGTGGGCTGGTTTACCTCATGATGGAATGGAAAAACTCTGTTTATATTTGCTCTGTTATTTTGGTGTGACAAATGAGTCCTCATTTCTGAGGTTTGTCTGGTTTCTAGGTCATTAAGCATTGCAAAGTGACATTTCAGTGCAGCTCTTAGGGAGATATTTCGGAAGGCCATGGGTGCCTCAAGGAGTCATCTCCCGCAGGCTCACTCCCTAGCTGTCAGACGGAAGTAGACTTCCACGATCTTGCATGCAGTTGGGAACATGGAGTGTATTGTGCTCCTTTGGTTAGTCATAGAGCCAACAAACCTCAAGAGATTTCTTCTTAGCAAAATGAATGGTCAGCCTGAAGCTGTAGGAGATGAGCAGATGGCTCCTGCAAAGATGTCCTGTGTGGGAGTCCCTCCAGTCACCGAGCGTGGGGAACCTGAGGAGCAGCGAGTTGCCCTGGCCCATCTCACCCACACGTCACACTGCACTCATTTAGCTGCAGGGCAGGGCTGCGAAGTGGCCATGCCTCTCATCCATGACGTCGGTATCTGTAAGGGGTCTGGGAAGGTAACGCAAGGTGAGGGGACCAGTTGCTGAGTAGTGGGTTGATGAGAGGTGACCTAAAGGCAAGAAGAGTTAGAGGGGTTGGGCAAGGATAGAAGGACCTGGAGGGAAGCAACTGCAACATGGGAGAGGCTGGAGGATGGACTGGGTTTGGGCAGTGAGCAGCAGACTGGGAAGAAGGACCTTCTAGACCTTTCCTCCTTACAGGGGATGGAATGAGACAGGGAAAATGGGTGGCCTGGATCATGTTTCCTGAAGTGCTTTTTTGTTATTGCAGTCTTGCAATATTCCCTGCATCCTTCTAGTGATACCTTCTTTTTCCTATGAAAATGTATTCAGTTTATTAAGAAATAGACATTATGTCAATAATGCATTTGTCCGAGTACACTTAGTGCAGTAATACTTGTAGAAGTATTTACAATCACAGTATATATGTGACAGTGAATTAAGTATATTTTTAAGTTGCCATTCTTCAGCACTGTGTCGTTTATTACTGTGGTTCTTTGCCTGCATGAGGTTAATGCCTCTGTGGTAGAAGCTGTGAACATTGTCACGGGAGCTGTGCAAATCAGTGTAAAACTTCGTGTCATGCAGCCATGATACTGTAATGCCTCTCAGATGTATGATCTCTCATAATTTGAACAACCTGTAGTAATTTGGATGTAGAATCCTCTCAGGGCTGCTGCCGTGTGGGTTGGTGTCCTCCATGCTTCCCATATGAAGGAGTTATCAGGCTCTCAGTTGGAGTTTTTCATAGACACAAAACACTGCAGCAACAAGCCTGAGGTGGTAAAATTCAGACTGAAACAATACTATAGAAAGGCATATGTTACTGGCATCCTGATTCATACCAAGAGACTTTGCTATTTTATAGTCTGTGGGTAAAATCTTGTCCCTGTTTAATATATGAGGCATAAACAAAAAGAAATGTTTACAATACTAAAAGTCAAACAAGATAAACAAAGAAAGACCTTCATGTTTCAAGTATTTAAATAATTCAAGTAATTAAATAATTACTGGTAGATAATTTCTTTATTATACATTGTTTTTGCAGGGATTGTATAGTCTTACATAAATACTGGGAAATCCTTCCACCAGCAATGCCTTCCAGTACCTATACTGTCCCACCTTATGAAGTCATAGAAATCAATTACAAGGCAATTTTAGCTGGCTGTGCATATCAAATTTATAGAAGAGTTTCTCATGAAATTAAAATTAAAGTAACATTTCTGCTCTGAAGGCGCTCAAAAAGGAGGTGAATTTTAGTACAACAGCTCTGCAATCTGTAAGAATTTGTAATAACAAACCAAAATTAAAACTGATAGAAAGGGGGAAAAGGGTTGAAATGAATAGCTGTAGCGTACTACACTGCATCTGATTTCACCTGTTTCAGCTCAAACACTATTATAAGGGTTGTTGTTTTTTTTTTAATTATTAATCTCTGAAAATGACAGGTGTCAAGAGTCTTTTGTAATACACATACAAAAAACTTGCGGTCAAGAGGTCATATCACTGCAATGTATTAGGCAGCAGCCTTCTCTCTTGTGGTATTTTCCTTGTTTGAAGTGTTTCCAATGGATGCTTGCTGTAATGCGCATCAGTAAAATGATCTATTTGGGAACAGCTTTACATGGTAAAGGAAGCTGTGAGAATGCTTTGTTATTGTGTACATCTCTCTTAACAGTTGTATGTTCAGAACTCTCTCAGATGCTATAAAGCACATGAAGGATATATAGTTTACAGCAACATATGTGTTTTGGGATTGAATTTTATAAATATTATTCTCATAGTGAAAACAATTTTATAAATATTATTCTCATACTGAAAGCATTTCTTCCCATTTTTTTTCTTTTTTCTTCTTATTCTTTAAAGAGAGTTTTGGTGACCTGAAAATGAAACTCTATTTCACTAAGAAATTTTTCAGTATTTTCTGTGTTTTCTTCACTGTCTTTTAGCACCACAGTGCATAAGAAAATTAATGTAGTGTGCAAAATAAGATGTTTGAATAGTTTTAAAACTTGCTTTGGCATGCTTATAGTAAGACAGGTTTTATTTTAAGGCACAGCGTATGAGGGCAGTTTCAGAGGCTCTCCTTGAGCTCTGTGAGCTGAATGGATAAATTCTTACAGCTTCACTTTGTCTTTGGGCACATCAAAGCTTGGGCCCTACACCTGCCTGGGCAGGTATTTTGAGTCAAATTATGTAATATGCTACATAACCATTAAGAAAGAAAACCCCAAAACAATAGTGGTGAAGACTTTGAACTTTTAAAGTTTGATTTTGAAAATATGTCCTATTTTGACACACCAGTGACCAAAGTGGTTTGGCCCAGAAGCTTGTGATAGAGCTGTTCAGTGTGGCAGTACTGCTAGAGACAGTTTGTTTTCCATTTTTGTTCAATTTTTTTGAGTAGGGGTGAAGAAGGGAGATAAGTGACAAAGTTACAATGATGTGTTTTAAACCAGTTTTTAAACCCTCATCAAAGCAGGGTCCCTAAATATGGATTTAGGAAAGGTGGATTTAAAAAATGGGAGCCAGTCGATTGTTTCTAAGTGCCCCGAGGGGAGGAGGAAGTGTTCACTCAGCTCTTCTGTGCCCCAGCATCATGCATAGGGAGGACTAGGGGATGAAAGGAGTGTATGTTTTTAAAAAATAAAGTTAGATGGGGACTGTTTTTTTTCTGACGGAAGCAGCTTTATTGTGTTCCTTTGGACCAGGATGAAGAACTGTACTGCTTGCATCACATAGCTTTTATGCAGGAAAGTTCTGCAAGATTTACACTGCAGATTGGTAGGAAATGATATTTTGATTTTGGAAAATAATGTTCATAATTTCCTTTTACTTCTGGATGGGCTTGTGCAGCATGTTTATGTGTGTAGGGAACTGAGAATTTAAAAATAGTTGCCTGCTAGTCTTTATTGAACTGAGTGAAGGGAATGAAGGAGACAAGAAGGAGAAAAGAGGAGTCCAGGAAAGAACTGGGAAAAAAATTTATTTTTTTTGTTTAAAGTCCTTAAAAACAGCAGGTTTTTTTGTGAGATTGGTAGAATACTGCATGTACAGGATCAAAAAGAGGGATGCTCAGAAAATAGGGAATGGTAGTTACAGTGGTTAGGAAGGCAGCAAATAAGGAAAGAATGGAAGAAAGTTTATTGAGAATAATAAAGTATAGAAGACTCTATATTGCAAACAGTATTAAAAAAAATAAAATACTCACCATTCTGCTTCCATTCCATTATTTACTGAGAGCTCTGTTTTCAGTAGTTTGAGCAAAAAAGACTAATAACGAATATGAAAAGGAAAAATGGAAGTCGGTATCTGGGAATGAATGCTTTAGGAATTCCACTGTGTTTCTGATTGCTGTATAAAGTGTGTTCCACGCTGTTATCTCATTTTATGGTATTCCCCAGAACACAAAATGTTAGATGTCAAGATCATAGCAGAGAAATAGAGATGTTATGAACTTCTATTCGTACTTAAACAGCCTATCTCTAACAGGCTGCTGAAAATTGTTATTTTGATGCATTTTTATGTATGGTGATCTTTAGGGGTAAAGCTACAGGGCTAGCTGTTACAGCTAGGGTGGGATGGGAATGAAAATTAGAGTTTACCTTTGTGTTCCGTGAGGATGAGCAATTTGGAGAATAGGCCAATTCTGAAACTCAATTGTAATATCTTTGCCAGTATTAAATGTGTGATCACCACTTTGGTAGCTGCAACAGGAAAAGGAGAGGTTATACACAGAAATCGTAGTTGCATTTTTTTTAGCTTTAACTATTTTTAAATAGCAGACTGTCAGAACCCATCTGTAACAAGGTAGAAAAACCCCCAAATCATAAGGACTGACTTTGGGAGTTGCTAAAGGAAAGGCAGTGCATAAAGATGGACAAAGGAGTACACAGAGACAAGAAGAGATTAACAGAAACAGGTGAAAAGAGTTTGAAGAAGACAGAATTCGGTTATATTGGAATTGATAAAATTATCCAGTCTGTGAAGATAATGACAGTATGGTACTGAACAACTAATGAGCAACAACTGCAAAATGTGGTAAATACACAGATACAGTAGTCTAACTTCAGTAATTGAGAAAACTTCGCTCTGACATTTTCTGTTATGATATTGTATTGATGTGATTGTCTTGTACTAATTTTGTACTCCAGTCTTCAGAATGTTTTGATCTGTCAGCCTAGCGCACAGCTTCTGATGTCAATGACATTAAATAGTTAGGGCCAAAGTTACTGTATTTTGCCACATCCTGGAAGAGTATTTAGTTATTTTTTATAAATAATGAAGATTGGCCTGGAAACTTAGGTTCATGGCCATGATTCACTCAGCAATGCATGAATCAAGGTTTACAGAGTTATAACAGAGCGTGAATAGGAAAGCAATAACGTAAATAATTGGGGTCTTTGGCATGTAAGTAAAGTAAAAAAGAAGTGGTTGGGCCTTTTTTCCTCAACTGTGGATGTAGAGTTTCTTTACAGTATTGGATGAAGTAGAATAGGGAGATGAAATAATCTTCTCTAAGGTGGACAAATAAAAACCTGAATAAGTGCATTAAGTAAAATTCCTCTTCCAAAATATTGAAAGCTTTCAAAACCCAACGTACTCTGGAAGATGAAGTGTTCAGTATTTTTGAGGGCAGTATCCTAGGTCATTAATGTGAGACAGAGAGGTGTGCAGCTTTGTTAAAAGCTTGCGGGGTCATTAGTGAGATCCAGGTAGTTTTTGTTTCTTGTCCAAACTGTTCTGTAACATTTTTCAGTAACTTTCATGTTCATTCATTAGTTCATGATGTTTTTCTCCATTTTGCAGAAAGTAGGAGACTGTTACTGTTTACCAACTTACTTATTCTAAATATGAATTTTTATACAGTAAAAGCTGAGCACGTGCATTGAATCAAGATTTTAAAATCATGACTCAATATTCTTGAGTTTTGAGATTTTTTTTTTAATTAGCAATTTTCTGAAGGGTTATAAAACAGTAATAAATTAATTTTACTTAAATGGCTCATATGAGAAGGCAAAGAACAGTCACATAAGTCCAGTCTGGTGTAGCTGAAGTACATTAAAAACCACAAAACTGGAAGACAATCTAATAATTTTTAAAGGGAAAAAAAAAAAAAAAGGTAATACTCTCTTGTGTTTCATCTTTTGGGTTTTTTTTTTCAATTGAACTGGTTAGTGTTCTAATGTTATCATACTCTGAGCTAGTCGTTTCTTCGTGGATAAATATTCCCAAATTTTCATAAGCAGACTACTTGGTTTGGCAGCACTGATTATTAGTTTACCAATGTTTTTCATTCAGAAATATTAGTGAAATAAGCAGCCAGTAATAAATTCGAAATTAAATATATTGTCCGATTTTAGAAAAATACCCCCTGTCTGAGAAGAGTATCCAGTTTATTTTTAGATTAAAATTACCTTAAAATCCTTGGAAGGATGACTTCATACTTTTTTTTTGTAATATTATGTCTAAAAGTAAAACAAGTAAGATTGGCATATTTTACAGTCTTCCTTAATGCCATTATCTCTTAATATGAATACTGGAACATTTTGTGTTACAGGTTTCTTTTCAAAGTAAAAGGAACATTTCTGCCCATTAACAGAATTGGAGGATTTTTTAATAGTTGTGTAATCTTCCTTTAGAAAAAATCAGTACATCTTGGTGCTACAGCGAGTACATATACAGTCTTGGGCCTTGCGAAACAAATGTCTAGCACTGCATGGTGAATCAAAGAAACAATGCTATGGGAAAGAGTCACACAAAAAAGTAACTTTCAAGTCAACGGCATAATATTTCTATAGTGCTGTGTTCTTCTGCATGGTTCCACATTGTGATTTTTGATCAGATAAATTGGTATCTGCCCGTATGAAGGTATTAGGGAGTATCTAAAGAGGGCAGTGAAGGTGGTGAAGGGCCTTGAGGAGAAGCCATATGAGGAGTGGCTGAGGGCACTTGGTCTGTTCAGCCTGGAGAAGAGGAGACTGAGGGGAAACCTCATTGCAGTTACAACTTCCTTGTGAGGGGAAGAGGAGGGAGAGATACTGATCTCTTCTCTGTATTGACCAGTGACAGGACCTGAGGGAATGGCCTGAGGTTGTGTCAGGGGAGATTTAGGTTGGATAATAGAAAAGCTTTTTCACCCAGAGGGTGGTTGGTCACTGGAACAGGCTCCCCAGGGAAGTGGTCACATCACCAGCCTGCCAGAGTTCAAGAAGCGTTTGGACAAAGCTTCTTGGGCACATGGTGTGACTCTTGGGGATGGCCCAGTGTAGAGCCAGGAGTTGGACTTGATCCTTCTCAGCACATTTTGTGATTCTCTTCCTGTCATCCAGTACTATGTTACCATTTTGTTGGGGCAATTTGTGGCTATTTCAGTAGGAAAGATTCATGCTTTGTTCTGGCTGCTGAGGTTATGTGAATCAATTTTGAGAATGAATACAGACTATTGATTTTAGAGGGCTTTGTATGTTCTCAGCACTTTTTAACAGTCTCTTGTTTGGATGCCCTAGGTTTAGGCACCTGAGTTTGAAATCAGTGTCCTAGATACATTTGCAGAAGGGGCTTGATGGTATTGTTTTTTAGTTAATCAAAAAAAAGATGATTCGTTGCTGTGCTGTTTCATCCAGGCAAAACAGGCAAAGTGATTCATAACTGCCATGCAGAGTTCCTGGAAACTCTCTCCTGTGCTCTTACCAAAAGACTACGTTTTGTCAAAACTTCACTGAGGAAAAATGAACCCTGTCTTAAGAGTAACTCTGGGTTTGGGTTTTTATGGCATTGAAACATGATCCGGACTTCACAATCAGTTTCAGATTCCACTTTATAATACGCCGTAATTCCTACATAGAAGTTTTTGGGGAGTAATGATAATTCAGAAGTGGTACATAAACTTCCATGGCTACTTATATTTTTTTACCGTGATGTGCTGTGGCTCATTGGTAGGCAGGACTGGAAAAAAGTTTGTCTTGCTTTTATTTATAAAGAAGTTATTAAATCATGCACAGTAATTTATTCCCTTAAATTATATAACCCTTTTGTGTAAGACTTGATTCACAAAGGCAGTTTAGGGTAGAACTGGGGCTAGATTTCTGAGGTCAATTTAGTTTGTAGGTCAGTCTGTCTCTGGTTGATAGCAAAACTTAATCAGCATGTTAACTGAAGATACAAAGACATGGTTTTACTTTTTCCAAGCCCAGGCGTGATTCCTGACTTGTGCTTACTATGCTTATCTATATTTGATTAGCACATCTATGGCTTAAATCTTGAAAATAGCAGTGCTAGGTGTGTTCATATCCATGAGAGTATCACGGTAAACCTAAATTAAGTAAGCTTTTCAGAAAAAAAAGTCATGCCAAGAAACTTCATCAAGTAAGAATTTATACAAAAAAAATGTGAGGGTATTTATCCCAGACTATAGCAATTGTGGTGAATGGTATTTGTACATGTGACTGAAGCATCACTATAAATTTTTGATTTAATGTCTTCTAATGTCTTTGAAAAGTGGTCTTGTTACAATCCCATGATTAAAATTCTGTCGTGTTCCTCAGTCATGGTCTTCGAGAGAAATTAAGATGACAAGTTAAGCTTGACTTCGTAGTTTTCCTGCCAAATATTTGTGATTTTCAGAAGTCAGTGTGCTGAGTCTTTTAATATTGTTGTGACTTGGACAGGGTTGGCATTCCTCAATTTGTTGGTTCATAGCAGTCAACAAGCAGTGACCAGAAACGTAAAGCTAAGTGTTTACTAAGCATTCTTTACGTCTTGGCTGTTTGCAAGAAGGCGGTAATAGGAAATGCCTGTGATGCAGATGCTATTGCAGTATTTTCAGGGTAAACCCAAATAAACAGAACAAAAATACTAAGTAAAAAGCACTCCTATTAAGAATCTGTTGCAAAAGTCCTGCAACTTTAAGCACATTCTGTTAGCATCCTAAATACATTGGTATGACAAAAACAATTTTATATGACAGTGGTAGCCTCGTAATACTTGTCTACTCTTCTGAAGTACAGAACTTGTTATAATTTTCTGTTTGACTAAATATATTTTACTTAAGTACTTCGTTATATATTTAAAGCCATGTTCTATAGTTCTTTGACTATAAAGTTGAAAAATATAATAATTTGTCTTCCTAAAATATTTTAAATTTATATCTCTGTGAGATAGCCACAAACAGATTGATTTATTCAAAATTATCGTTTCTACCACATGTTTGTTAGTGTGGTTTAGTTTCAAATTTCATGGACTAAATAAGAGTAATTCTTTTGGAACTTCAGATTTTTTTTGTTTCATTTATTTTATGTAGTTGTCATTGGCCAGATAAGTCATGTGATATTACTAATAGCTTCAAATGTAGAGAAGAAAATGTACAAAGTGGCACTTATCAATTAACGATCACAAACTAGATGATTATAAGAAGATTCTACTCAGCCGCTTAAGTAAGACAAATGCAATGTATTAATACTGAGAAAGCTGCTGTCCCATTATATTGCAAGTCTGATGTAGACACAGAAGCAAGGAGTTTCATCTTAAGACTGTTTTATTCCTGTGTTATTATGGCTGTATAATGTAGCTAAAGAAGTCATAAGACTTTATGATTAATTTAATCTCAGTTTACAATTGTTTCACTTAGGTTCCAGCCAAGGAAGCAGGGATTGAGGCTGCTGTAGATACAATTTTTGCTATGCTGTGTTACACTAAATACTCTAGGTGTAAATTTGGAAAGCCTTGAGAGGACCCATATGAATCCAACTAATTTTAATATGTACTTCAAAATAGACTAAATTATTATTATTTCACATTATTATGTGAAATATTTGTTGTGTGTATCTGATTATGTCATCTCAGTTTATGCATGGGCATCTTTGATCTAGTTACTACCATGCCATTACTAATACAAGTAGACCCTTTAAACTGAATAGTTACTAAATATTGAAATGTTCCAAAGGTATTGTGTGAAATTAAATATTTTGTTTTGCATAATATCTTCACAGAAATGTTTCAGCTGTTTTATATTTTGAGAAGATACTAAAATGTATGATCTCAATATTGTATGAGCTAACAGCTTGACAAATTTCATAAATTCTATTTAAGGCATATACAATCTCTCTATTTTGCTGTATGGGTATGGACCTAAAAGACTGAAAGGGCTTTCCATGGTTGTAAAGTCATCTCCTTTTAAATGTAAATTTCAGAAGTTTATCAAACTCCACATAAATTACTCCTCGTAGGCTTATATAGATTCCTGAACGCACTCAGAGTTTGGATTCTTACAGGTGCCAAAACTTGGAAACAGAGCAGATAAATGAATGGGGAGAGAGATAAGAAGTAAACAAATTATTGGAAAATTAAGAATCTGTTATAACCAATCTGAGTAACTTAGAGAAAAAACAAAACAAGCAACCAAAAAACAAACTACACACAAAAAAATAAGCAACAAACAAATCCTAAACAACCACAAGATTGTACACAAAACCCTCACTTCAAAATCTTCAGGTAAATTTTCCCCCTAAGTTTCAGTTAAAGGCCAAATTTTATCCATCCTCTCACTGCTAACAGATGCGTCACAGTAACAACCAATATTAAACTAGACTAAGATAGCTCTCTTGTTTTCTGTAAATCAAAGATGTTCACATAAACAATTACCAGTTTGTGGCAGACTGCCAAGTGTATATTTCTTACGGTAACTACCAGTGATCATCGTGGGGATTGTCATGCTTTTCCCTCTTGGAATGCACATTGCAGAGTAATTGTGGTAACAATTTATTCACAGCTTGTTAAATCATACTCGATTCAGAGAAATATTTGGGTAAAACAGGGTGTGTACAATGTATTTAATGAACACAGCAGACAGCCCATCTTCAGTACTATGGTAATAGACTTATTCATCTTGATTTGGGAAAATGACTTGGCTTAAATGCTGTCTGTGGTTTGAACCCGTGTTAAAACCATTAGAAATACTACACCGAATCATAGGCTTGGGTTTGAAGGGACCTTAGAGATCATCTAGTTCCAACCCCCCTGCCTCAGACAGGGGCACCTTTCAACAAACTAGGTTGCTCAAAGCTCCATCTGACCTGACCTTGAACATTTATAGGAAATGGGGCGTCTACAACTTCTTTGAACAACCTGTTCCAGTGCCTCAGCACCCTCACAATAAAGAATTTCTTCCATATATGTAATGTAAACCTACTCTCAGTTTTAAGCCATTCCCCCTGATGCCATGATGCTTTTTTTGCCTTTTATATATACCCCATCTATATACTCTTTTGTATAACTTTTATGTATTCTTAAGGGCCTCTTAGCCCACATACTTCTAATTCTTCAGGTTTGATAACTAGCATAGGCCCAGTATTCCATTAAGCCGGGAGACCAAACATCTTAGAAGCCTCAGACACCAAGGTCTTCTCTGGAACACATTTTGTAAACTAAGATAGGCCTGTCCAGGGGGGCAAGGTTCCTCGGGGAGGGGGTTTCGCTCAGCCTCTCATTGGGGAATCTTTGATAGATATGCTAATTGGTAAAGCCTATAATTTTATACCCAAACTAGTGTGGGTGTGCATTTCAGGGGGTACTCATGGGGGTGCATTTGGGTGTGCATTTGGATGTGCATTTGGATGTGCATTCCAGCGTGCTCCACCTGGACGGAGTGCACCAAGGATCCTTAAAATAAATACCGAGGTAAAATCCCTTTTTCCCCTCTAACCGTGTTTGGCTCTTGATTTTAAGAGCATCACCCCTTGTCTCATCACTACATGCCCTTATAAATAGTTTCTATCCATCTTTCTTGTAGGCTCCCTTGAAGTACGGGAAGGTTGCAGTTAGGTCACCCCAAAGACTTCTCCAGGGTGGACAATCCCAATTCTCTTAGCCTTTCCTCATAGGCAAGGTACTTCATCCCTCTAATGGTCTTGGTGGCCCTTGAATCACTGAAAAATTTGAGAAAATAATTTATTTTTATCTTCCTTGTCTTTAATAGCTTTAGGATTTTTCTGTTCTCCCTTTCACCTTTACAGATTCATTGATTTTTGTGAGACTTTGGTAATAATATTGCAGGTGAGTGTCAGCTACTTGAATTGTTTCCTCTGTGCTATTAGTGAGAATTATGATACAAATGTTCTATTCAATACCTCAATTAGTATTTAGATTGGAAACCTCCTAAGTTACCATCATCTGTCTATCAAGGGAAAAATGTAACATGCACATGAAGTTAGCCCAACTAGTGTTGTGATTGACTAAATGATTCCTTTCTGATCAGCTGTTGCCTAAGAGGCAAGGGTCCTTCGGGTTCAGGATTCTTGTGGGATCCCTTTTTGTCCCTTCTAGCTACAAGGCAAAGTGAATCTCAAAATCTTAGCTTGTACTTCTTTACTCATAGCCCATTTAAAGTAGCTGTATATATGCTCTGACCTTTTGTAGATCCTTTGTTGAAAAACTCTTGTTAAAAGTAAAAAAACATATGATCAGACATAAAGGTGTCTTAATTTAACCACAAACATAAACTCACATAAGAAGGAAAGTATCAATCAGCTCTTTATTTCTCATACTACGAGATAGAGCAATATTTAAACAGGATTGCATTTTTAAAATGCATAATCTTTCTTTTATCTATGCTAGCCAGATGATGTTTGACCTACAGCTTCCTCTATGTTTTTGCTTGTTACTGGCAAGCAATTTTATATGCAATGTCCTCCCTGAGTAACAGTTGGAAGTTGATTTTTTGCATAGAAAGCATTGCTGAACATTTTGTCAAGATGTCTAATGTTTTTAGTAACTGAAAGTGAACTATTTTTAAATGGTGCCTGAGAGCCTGGTTTGATATAATTAGTCGTTTGTGTTTAAATATTTTATTGTGACGCCATTAATCATGATACCTAAATGACCTTCTTCACTGTTTCTTTTAAAAGGAGCCACAGCACTTCTCAGGGTCAAGCAACAGTAAGTGGTGATGGTTGCTAATAGCTCAGTGTGAAAGGCACTTATCAGTTGCATGACACAAGTAGAAGTTCAGAGTTTTCTCTTGCATCGTCTTCCAATCCAAAACAGCAACTGAATTAAAAAATCAGAGGCAGATGTTTGTCAGGATGTTTAGATCACCATAAAACAAGCAGGGTAGATGTATATCTCCTCTTGAATCAACAGCATCCTTTATTTTGGGGAGATTTTTTCTTCATATGTACAGAAAACAGCATCATTTCAGACCAGCTATCCAAATTAGAACAGTCCAGGGCATGACTGTTCATTGATTTCCTATTTGATTAAGAGTGAACAAAAAAATACAGAACCCTTTATTTAAAAATAGGCTCCTTGAAACCCTATTGAAGAGGATCTAGAAATGGGAAGCATTAAGAATATAGCAGTGGTCCCTTGATCTGCCTCATTAGTTCAATGATATTTCAAAAATGCAGTTTTTAAAATATTGTTCCCACACGTTTTTGGAATTCTAATCAAAACGTAAATCGATCAGCAGTAATGTCTTGGATGTAAAGCCTGCAGTTTGAACAGCTACCCAGAAATTGCCCATACTATCCTTGATATATCTTTAAAACAGTTGCTGTATAATGGGGTAGCAATCATTGCAAGGATAAGGGGACCTAAAAATATATTTCTTTCAGAGTAATAACAATAAAACATAGTTCCACATGTACTTTTTGGAAATAAAACTGATTTAATGTAAAAACAACTCAGAGTGGCTTCATCTTGGGTATTATTTTTGCTTAAGAAATCAAGTAGCAAATTGCACTTGGCAAAGTATTAAGGCTGTCATCATTAACCCATCACAGAAAATAGTATTTTGTGCCTACTAGAATATATTTTGGGTAATAGAAAGTTGCATTAATAGACAAAAATTACTGAAAAACATTTTATGTTGTAAATAAAAAATATTGTTAATTTTGAAGAATATACACAATTTCTCAGTAGCATTGTAATAGGTATAACTAGAAGCATTAGAGAACTTAGGTTATAAAGTACTGGTTTTAATTACATACCTTGTATTTTATGAAAAAATGGTTGAATAATTTTTAACACTTTTTAAATTAAATTTTTCAAATACAAGAATAAGAATGTATGTGAAAGCAAATTTTCTACCCTAATTTTACCAAATGCCCTTCTTGGAAAGTATAAAAATTAGAAATATTATTATGAGATGCTGTTAAGAATGACACAGTATAACATGATTTCCTTTAATACTAACGAATTTTGTTAAAGAAAACTTTTGATCTTTTCACTTACAGGTCTTTCAAAGAGGCACTTTCTTTGACTTTGAAATGTGCTTTACAGTAGAGTTGGCTATCTGCTGATATTAGGAGATTTAAACATTAATAAAGAACAGTAAGCACAAGTTATCAGTAAATTCTGAACTAAAATACAGCAAATATTGTGGTCACCATCCTAGCATGAATGGGTTATGTTTGCAGCTTTTTGGACAGAAAATACCGTATTACAGCCATCCTGAGATCTATCTCAATATTTCCGTTCCATTTCATTCAGTTTATTTTTTTTCCTTTTCCTTTCTTTTATTTCTCTTTCTTTCCCTTTCCATTTTCTATTTCTTTCAGAATTGTCATGCAGTTTATGAAAAACTGATTTTCTGGTTTAAATCTTAGTAAGGTAAAGAAGTAAAAGAAATAATAAATCAAACAAACAAACAAACAAAAAAAGCCCAAGCCACCACCAAAAACCCACAAACAGAAAAATGAAAAAACGAAAACAAAAACAAAATGACAAAACACAGAAACTAGTTTGTGTGGTATCTGATTCTGCCTGGGACAGAAGACTAGGCTTTGCTTACTTTTTATTAACCTTTGTCTGTTTCTAGATATATGGCCCTGTAATGCTTCTAACCACAATTTTGCAGGATTGTTAATACAAGAGTTAGAATATATTTTAGTAGGCAATGATGAAAAGATTGATAATCTTGCTCTTTGTGATGCCATTTAGATACCTGTCATCTCAAAAGAAACCATAGCAAAAAAAAGAAAAAGTAAATATACTGAAAAACGACATACATTTTTGCTTTATATTAGCTACTGAAAATTGACGTGCATCCAGTTTTGTATGCAGCTGGATGCATACTACTGGATTCCAACTCTTTCTTAGGAACAGATACAAGAGATCATTATCTTTCTTAAATATATATGAACAGATTTACCTGTTTAAGACCATGTAAAAAAAAATTAAATAAAAGCAGGAAGAGATGTTCTGTGATATGAGGACTTTAAAGGTACATGTGCAGCTGCATAGAATGTTGCAGTCCTTCTTAGTTATAGATACAAGTAGTACTTCTAAAAATATTGCTTGGATGTGATGTGCTATTGTAACTATTTGTATTATTGGGCCTTAAAAACTTATTGAAGTTCTTGATCCCTATCAAGCAAGGTATTGCAGGAGTACAATGAAAGGACTGTTTCCTAAAGAGCCAAGAATGTTGTGTCTTTGGAGAGGTTTTAGTAATAATAGAAAAAACCAACTTTGAATACCCTCCAGTATAACTGAATACAGGTGATTTTTCTGGGGTAACTCAAAACAATAATGTAAATCTCTAAATTCATATCTACTGTTAGTCAAGCTAACCTTACAACACTGTCTCTATCTGGATATGTTTTCATCATAACTGCTGTGCTAAAAAGTCTTTTGTTATCGTGACTTTTTATGATGTTTTCAGCTTGCTCTCCTTAGGAAGGTTCCTCACTTTGCCATTAGCTTGGTCTGACTATGAAGAAGAAAACTACATGAATACACTTACTAGTTTCATTAGAGGACAACTTTTTGGCAATAATCTGGATGACTCAGATCATGTTTCCTTGCTGTCAACTCCTTGCCCTGTTTTCACACAGAGGTTGAGGGACGACATAAAAGGCTGTGGTTGCTGTGCCATCAGAGATGGTAGGAGCCCTATCTCTGTACTTCACCTTGCAGGTTTGCTTTTGCATTTACTTTTTTTTTTCAGTTCTTCTGTTCCAAGGAGACCTATTCTCTCTCCTTCCTGAAACATTGGCCAAATTCTGATGGCTCAGTCTTTTTTCCTGCTTAAGAGATACTTTTCTGTGATGCAGATGACAATAAAAACACACCTCCCCTTGTCGAACCTGGCATTGAAAACTGGAAAAGCAGTTTCCCCTTTTTTCCAAAGGTATAATCTACTATTAGAGAATATAACACTTTCCAAGATGTACAGGAAAAAAAAGACGTACCTTTTCCTCTGTAGCATGGGAGATGTAATTTATGCCTCTATCCTGGTTATGTTCTCCAACTTTCAAGCATCATAAAAGGGGCTATGTAAATGAAAAAGTAACTTACTAAGAGAGAAGTATTCCTTCCTCCATTTTAAGCTCTTAGAGAAAAGTCCTTTTCTTCAAAATTGCTGGTGTATGCTTTTTTGAACTGATAAAATTTGCTGACTTCATGGCACTTGGGGATGTGGTTTATTGTTGAACATGGCAGTGCTAGGTTAGTCATTGGACTCAATGATCTTGGGGGTCATTTCTGACCTTGATGATTCTATGATTCATCGACCTCTAAAAAATGTGGGTTTGTTCACCTATCCAGCAGGTAGATGGGTATATTAGCCTTGATCAAAAATTTTATTTAAAATTGATCACTGACTTGTGTTTTATGATCAGAATTTCTTTAAAATGCAATCAGTTTAATAAGGACATGTCAATGAAGAGTCCTCCAGTGTCAAGAGAGTTAGAAATTGTGGCTTTTTGTCCCTGCTGGTTGTTCCTGCCACTTGTCCCTGTTGGTTATAAAAGGAATTTTTATTTTTAAGTTGTAATATATTCTTTTACTATTCCAAAAGAATTATAGTAATCTTCTCTGCAAATATAAGGAAACACACTATGTGTCATAAACTCTGTACCTTTTTTCTAAACTAACAAAACACCTGTGATTACTCATGGTTTGTGTATGCTATATTGCAGAACTACACAGTGTTGAAGCTTGGAGGCACTTTTTTTCCCTGAAAATTAAAACTATGAAAAAATTCCTAGTTCTCCAACAGTTGCCTATAAATAGTGTTTCTAAATCTCACCTATGGTCCCAGTTAGACAGTGATTGGGTGGCTCCTTTTTCCACCCCTTTCCTTTTGAAGTTTGCAGTATAAGCAATCCTTAATGTAGCCTTTGGATTTGCTGAGTGCTCCGGCACCCTGATGACTTCATTAATTTCTGTCTAAGACTGAGGAAAGAGAATGGGATTTGGTTTTCTTATTAACAGACCTAATTTTTTTTATGATCTCTATGTTGAGTTTGGCATATCGTGTTAGGATGTACTTCAGTTAATATGCATGAAACCAGGATAGCTGATTGCTAGTGGAAGATACCGATTAATATGTAAAAAAAGGTTGTATACTTTCAAAAATCCCAAACCACCTAACTATAGTAAATGCTTCATTACATGCGCAGTGTTAACTCTCACCCATGTCCTGGATTTTTTCCTCCTAATTTTCAAGAATTCAACCTGTTTCTTATCTCTGAAACATCTTGTTCTTCAAGGATAATTTTGATAACTTCTGTATCTTTTTCAAGGTTTTCTTGTTACTGGGGATACAGGAATTGCAGGTGATTTTTTCAAACAGCATTACATAAGGCTAGTCAAGGTAGCAAGGCTCTTGGTTTGCAGCTCAAGGGAAGAAATTGCTTCATTAGAGTACCAGCGCTTCTTGCATGTACTACTTAAGAGAAGGGAACATATTGAGAACTATCTCAACCATGCTTTGACCAGCCCAGTTTTGCAAGTTTACCAGAAAAATCCTCTTTTTAGGGAGTAGCCCTTTGCCAGCTACCAAAGAAAGGGTTACCATCATCCTCACAAGCCACTTCAAGGCAAGACATCAGCATATTGCTTCTGCTCAGGGTCTACAGGATAAAACATCACAAACCAGCCAGGAGCAAATACATTTCAGAGATGTTTTCAAGCCCTACTAACTGCTAAAATGGTATTTCAGTTATTATTCGTATTTGTTCAGATGCCATTAGGTTCTGTGAGAAAAGTCATTTCTGTAACACAGCTGCCTGTTTTACTTGTTTAAATGATGACTGGCAGGTTTTAGAAACTGGGTTCAGAGAATCAGGGAGCAAATTGCATACCTTGCTCATTGGGCATTCAGCCTGTAAATTGTGTGAGGTAGGTACTCTTTTTAAAATCAATAGCAAAAAGTAAACACAATCTGATTAAATAATAGTGTATATGCATTAAAGCTTTTTTTTTGTAGCTGAAAGTCTTTTTGCTGGAGTTCACAACAAAAATGTTTGTTTGAATCCTGAACATGATTTATCTTTTTCCACTTCTAATTAATGGAATAAATTAATGTTGTGATGCTGTGTTTTGTTTCATAGTAGATAAGTGTTTCTAGTTCAACTGAGTTACTTATGCTCTCACAGCAGTACTTGCTGTTTCTCCTTTGTTGCTTCTTATTTAAGAAGTTCTAATCCCTCAGTGTTTCAACCAGGGAGTGAAGGCGATGTTATATGATTTAAATGAGCAGTTACAAAACACAGGTGTCTAGTAAATTATCTGTGAAACCAATTCAGCAAACACTCTGTAGGTTGGAATTTGTTTTCTCAAACTATCTGGGAAATCTTTTTTAATGGCTTACGTATTAGTGGACTAGACAAGCAGTTTTTGGTCATCAGATAGCATTAAAACATAAATAACTGAGCGAGTGTTAACTGTGATTCATCAAACAACAAGAAATTCTTAGTGAATTTTATAATTCATTTATCTCTGATTTTTATATTTAATTGAAAATACAAATATAACAGTAATATGTATGCATTGCCACCAGCCCTACCAGATCTTAACTAATGTTTTCTGAAAACAAAACTGCTTCATTTTAAGTCAGTGTGTGAAGCAGTAATGTATATTCACTCACATAACCTGTGTTTTATTCATGAAACAGAAAAACAAAAGCACTTCCAGCCCAAGTAGCTGTCTGGGTGACATTTCTGTAGGGCCTGCTTTCTTCACCAGCCCTTCTGCTGTAGATATGGCTCCCTCTCACTGTGATGGTTATCATAACATTTTGGTGCTGGTGTTTTTAACAGGGTAAAGGTTATCCGAGGTGTTGTTTATACATGTGAAAAAAGGCAGCGTGGAAGGTATGCCTCAGATTTCACCTGCTGTTAAAACTGAATGCAACCACTAGACAGGTGGTCATATTCTGTGCCTTTTGCTGAGGATTTGGGGAATTGAGATGGGCTGTTGCTGATAATCAACATACGCAATTAAATTGCCATTCTGACCATGCATTTTCATTCTTATTTACAACATCTCCTCTCCCCTCAGTCTTTTTGGTCATAATCATCTCCTAATTTGCTTTATAACCATTTAGGTTCACCTTTGCCCATGCATCGTTATATCTTTCTTAATATTTTTTCCTGGTTTGTAGCATCAGTGACCGTCATCTTTTCTGATAAAGATTATTGATGGTTTTAATACGTATTTCAGGAGCGCAGCTCTGTCTAGTGTTAGTGCTGTCCTGTTCATTTACAGGTCTTTGTATATGGTTTTTAGCTTCTTCCAAAGGGGAAGTTTCTTAGATAATTCTGTATTTCTTTGACTATTTTTCAGAATTGCTCTTTTGCCTGTACATTCTTTGCAGTAGCCAAACCCTTGCATCCTAATCTTCCTGCCTTTGGAGGGCAGTTTGTGGTCTAGCTGTGTATTACTCCTCCCTTTGGCCAGCTATACCTTGTGAAACATTGAATTTACGCAATAGACCTTATACTTATCAGCCTTCCTTGAGACATACTCCTTCCATAACTTTGACCTTGGTCTCTTGTTTCTACCTAGTCAGTTGACTTCCAAGGAGGATTGTGTGTTCTTCCTACTGTACATTATTTGGAGAGCCCCTCCCCGTATTCCCAAACTTATGTTCAAAACTTATAGCAGATCCACGCTACTCTTCCTTCTTTGTAAAGATTTTCCTCTACAGGCTGGAATTGTAGTGCTTTTTATCGTGACAGTTTAATTGCAGCTTCTGGTACAATTTGTTAGTATTTTTGAAGCTCCACTTACAATATTATGGGCCTAAAATCAGGTGTAGTTCAGTAATATTAAATCACGCTAACCACTGATAAATTTGAGACACAGAGATCTGAACTGAGTGTTTTAGAAGTCTCTGTTGGGTGTGACTGTTTCACCTTTGTAATATTCTTTATATTTATTTTTTTATCAAAAAAAGGTTTAAAATTATGGAAAAAATACGCTTGCTGTTTGTACAGTTTCATACACAGCTTAAAATCAGCACAGAAGATATTCTCTGCTTTGGAAAGAAGAGGTTGTTTAGAGGTTTTTTTAATGTGAATAGTAGCCTGATTATATTTAGACTGCAGTTGTAGATATGGTTCCCACTTGGCAATGAGCAGTGTAAGATTTGCTGGTTTGTTTGTAACCGCGTGTATGTAGGGTATGCACACTGTTTGCTAACACCTTTCCTGACAGCCGCGATAAGCTGCCGAGGCTGGCGAGAGAGTTCACCTAGCAGAGGGTGAGAGGATGAAAGGTCGTTTTATGAAATGCAAACTGAGAGGCTATAACATAAACAGAACTGCTCTCAAAGAAGTACTGTTTCCTGCCTACATCTACACTACTTTATACTTTTAGGCTGTAGTCCACACTTTATGCGAATAATAATCACTCAGTTTTTATCTGAACATGAACAGTGGAGAGGGACTTGAGTCCTGGTCTCCCCAAGATCCATTCTGCCCAATAATTAGGTCATTTCTAGGTCATCTTTTATCTTTGTTACATGAAAAGTGAACCATGGCTTAGGAGGTCTGATAAAAGCTTTGGGATTTTCATTATTGAATATTTCAGTTTTCTGCTGTGGCACATCCAGTATCTCTCCTTTTGACTGGTGTTGGGAAGTACCTGTTCCATAGAGGAAGTAGTGAAAATGAACTGCAGTGATCCTAAATAGCAAAAAAAAAGTAAATATTTTAATCAAAGTTAATGGGATGCTGTCATTTTTAGATTCTGAATGAGAAAAACAGCATTTCAAGTCTCCTCTATTGAGGAAAGCATCAATATGATTTCAAACATTCACATGGCAAAAATAGTGGTAAAGTGGCAAACCCTAAAAGTTTCTACCATTTTGGTAGTTGTTACTGATTCTGAAAAGTAAACAGTTTATTTCAGATCTATACAAGAATAGCTAAGGAATTAAATCTCTTTGAATTTAACTATCTCAAAGTTTCACTTTTTTTCCCTGGTCTGTAAAGTAAATTCTTTATTCTTGGTGAGTATTTCACTGAAAGATCTGGTAGGAGAACTGGAACCTTTGTTCAAGCTGGTGAAGATCTCTGAAAATTAGCATTACTGTCCTTTTCTCTCATCTCTCCAATATTCCTTCTGTCTCCTAATCACAAGTCTCAGACTGCACAGCTATTCAGTAAATAGTCATCTCTTTTTTGTTCCTATTATCTGCTGTGTTTTCCTGGTTTCCAAAAGACCACAGTAACTCCAAGCACCCTTCATCTCTCACCTCTGCTTCTGTTTCTTTTGTGATTCCATCACTTCTTGTGTGACTTGGGTCTTTTCATTGTTGTGCACTTCTTGTCTGTAATCCGGCATGATTTTGGACTTCTTATGGGTTCCCAATACTTCAACATCTTCCCTTCTCCCATTCTCCTACAATCTCGTCTCCTGGATGGTTTTACCAAACCCACAACTTCTAATTTCCACTCTGTCCTTAATACCAGCTTTCACTGCTGATTAGTCCATTTTTTTTTCCCAGCCACCTTCATCCTCTGTCCCATGCTACCCCATAAAAACCTGCAAATCCACTACGGCTGTTGCTGCCCCTGAAATTCGTGTCCATGTGGTGTGTACAGCAAGCTCAGCACTGGCTAATCCGTGGGTGGACTGAAACTTGCATTTATAGTAACTGGGAATGCTTTGTTTTTCCTTGCCTTCTGCTCTTTCCCGCTGTGTGTTTGCCTGATCTTTTTATGCCGCACATGCACGGTGTCAAATCTAATGGGGCCTTAATTTAGGCATCTACATGTTACTGTAATTAATTAATAACTCCATCCTTTGTTAATTTTGACAACTGCTAAGAGGCTGAAGGGCAATTGTACTGCTAACCATCTGTAGAAATGCAAAAATGCGAAAGACTGAAGATCGTCCATGGTTCTGCAGGCTGATATATTAGCATGTAGCAAGTGAACTGGTCTGCAGTATTCAGACATTCATTTTTCCCCAACAGATATAGCCTCTATTTTAGGGATAACAAAAATAGTACTTTTATTATGACGAGAAGTACCAGTAACCTTCAGAAGCGTATTTGTGTTAACCAACTAAAGGATATTGAAGCAGGAGAGCCAACTCAGTGTTCAGGGCAGTAAAGTGGGAGAGCTCTTTCTGTACTGAATAAGAAAGAGAGGAGAGCATGCCTGTGCATTCCTCTGTGTCCAAGGGGAAGAGAATGAACCTTTGACTTCAGTAATGGGCTTCCTTACTCAACAACTGTATGTTTGTAGTTATGAGCTTTCTGAGTTCCTTCTATGGATTCACCCGCATGATGAGTTTTCTTACTAAAACAAAATAGAGCAATGGAAATTTCCTCCTGCCCTCTAAATAAACATTCGGTTAGATTAATCAATTTTAATTTTATTTGTACCTTAACAATGTATTTCCTGTTTGTTACACCACATGAAACAAACTGTACTTCATCTTACATTGGTTTATGCCATTACTTATCCATCAACTTATCCAGTTTTTTGAGCTTTTCAAATAACTCAGTAAAAGTTTTCTATTTTTTCTAATTTTTCATAGTAACCTGGTTCCAATGGCTTGATTGAGTACACCAAAAATTACTTCATTCTTCTCCTTCTGAGAAATACTTATATATAGACAATGGTTGGGATGGTATACAAAGACTGTCATGCTGACAATGTTACTTCATTGTCTCTTTGTACTTTACCCTCTGTCTGTTCTGCGTCTGTTAATGTATTTTACTAGTCTTGTCCTTGCCTGGTAACCTCCAGAGGAGCAGAGATTGCTAATTTGTTCAGTATTTGCACAGTAACAGCACAATAGTCTTCTACTCTATGACTCAGGCATTCTGACAATAAAATTACAACAGAATGGTGTGGAATCTCAGTTACAAAATATAAACCTAATTTGCTTGTCTTATCTGAATAACTTATACCAAAAATCATGCCAGAAATTAAATTTAAATTTAGAATTTTTGAATTTAGAGATTTATATGCAAGACAAAAAATTGAAACCTTTCTTTCACCATGGAAAGGCAGAAAGTTCTCCTTTTTAGTGTGTGAGATAAAAGGCCTATGGAACTGGACTTGCATCTCAAAATGTATGAGGAAGCTTCTGCAGAGCTTGAAATATAAATAATAACTTTTAAGATGCTTTATTTATATTCTTATGCTTTGATTTCATTATAGTTGGGTTTGAGAGTGAACAAAACCTTCAAATTCATTTAGCAGCTAAAATAAGAGTGTGTAAAAATAAGACAACTTTATCTTTTTTTTTCCAAAAGAAAGACTTATTTCAGAATAAATAACTCAGTCATAGTGAAAAATAAGCTGCATTCTGTCAGAGATGAGGATTATCACATAGATGATGAAATGATCTTTACATTTCCTTGTTTGGTAAGAGTAATTTAATTGTGCTTGCCTTGGCTTGAATTAGGTAAAGGGACCTTTCCTTTGGCACATTTATCAATCTTTTTATTCTTTCACTTCCATAAATGCATACAGGAACTCTCTATAAAAGGCAACTGAGTGAGCTTACAGTGATAAATTTTTCTTGTTAGGAGAAATTACGTTCACTAACTTGAGCTACTTCAGCATGAAATTGAAAAAGAATCATTTTGTCTTAATTTACATTCTTGATTCAATGAGGAAAATGTAGATTAGGCCAAGAAAACTATGTAGACATTGCTTTAAAAACCATAGGTAAACTGAACTGCTAACATTTTAAGTTCATCAAATAACACATCTCCTGTATTTATGATATTAGGTTGTATTAGTTCCTGTGAAACACTTAAAAATACATTCATTTTGGTCTTTCAGATCCGTTTACTGTTTCAGTTACGTCTTTATCAACACTGGTATGCATTTTTCATTTCCCACCTAAGCTGTCCCCATCGTTCCTTAATCAAAATCACTGGGATAGTGCTGTGGTTCACTAGCCTTAGGAGCTGCTATTTGCCTTGAATAAATTACATGAAAACATGTTGATTGATAGATGTTGCATG